>CM076575.1:1747020836-1747330848 GCA_034641835.2 Pinus albicaulis | reverse complement strand
TTTTTTTTCTAAATAATACTGATCTATTAACAAGTGCATAATATTACAATATGACCGAGGTCAAAAACAACTGCCTTTGGGATGGCAGATCTAACAGGAAGAAACAGGAAAAGAGACTGCCCATTGACAGGGGGACCGGCTTGGTGGAGAGAACCAAGACCCACGCAAGGGTTCAGCATCATAGACATTCTGAGTGTGTACACTACAATCCAGGGACGGGCCCAAAACCATCTGAACATCACCAAAACCGTCTGAACATAAACAAACCAGGGACGTGCCCTTAACCATCTGAACATAAACAAAACCCCAGGAATGGGCCAAAAAGAAAGAGGAGAGCAATTCATTACACAAACTATTCATCAGGCGGAACTTCCACTACGCGGCACCAACCAAACGCTTGCATATCCCTCGCCAGGGCTTCTTCAGACACCGAGGGCCTCTGTTCCGCAGTCTCTAGAACTTATTCAGGCACACCTAAAGTAGGAACATTCGGGGGATGAAAGGGCGCGTTGACAGCTCCACTCTGAGGATGGGAACCAGGAGTACTGTGCTGATCGAGGCTAGGTGGTGGAACAATGGGCGCCCCCGGCTGGGCCTCCTGAAAAATGACAGAGAAAAGAAAAGAAATTCTTGGACGATTCAGGGCACTGTCAAAGATGAAACGCGCGCTACCAGTGGTGGGCGGAGGAATAGAAGCTGTCGGAAGGGACCTCCCTCTCCCACTACGGGTTCGCGGATAACGACCAGCACTCATGCCGCTTGAGCTTGATGGCACTTCAGATGAGTGGCTGGTAGATGCCCTGGGAGGGAGGCCCCTGGTGCCACCCCTTCGGCTCCTCATGCAATGGCGTAACCGAGGCATGGTGGAAGCTGGCGTGGGCTCAGTGACAAACAAACTTGGACGAGACTCAGTGACTAGGAGGCGTCGGGCAGCATGGACATGATAAATTACAACAGACACCAGAAAGACTAGGTGATCGACATCAAACACCAGAAAAACAGAGTGAATGTGCAATGGAGCAGAATGAATGAGCGAGACCTTACGACAGAGGGAGCCCTGCAACTGAACCTCGGCATAAAACTCCTCGGCTCCCCGCTCTTTAACCTCTCCCATCTTGCTGCGACAGACCTGCCCAATAATGGCCTCATTGATGAAAGAGGCAAATTCCAGCATGCCAAAGCATGCGAAGACGAGATTCCAAGCAGAAGCCATGCTGTGAACTCCCATCTCCCCAGAAGCCGTGCCTTTGAGCTCAGCGCTAAATAAATGCCAAGATCTGGCATGCGATGGCATGTAAATGTGCTCATCCTGGGTGGGCAGGTGTCGATCTGCCTTGCCCATCCCCTGTCCTCTCAACATAAACTCCTTACCGATCACCCGTAGCTGGGAGGGTTGCATCCTGTTGGATAAGTAAATTTCATTCCTGTTTTTTATCATGATTATGAATTATGTTCAGGTCTCCAGCGAGAAGGGTGTGCCGACTATTTACCCCCAGGTTGGCCAGATGATCGGCCACTTTGTTACCTTCCCATTTAACATGATGGAAAGTGATGGCCTGGTTGGTGTGAAGCTGTTGCTCAATTGCATCCAATCTGGCAGCCAGTCTCCAACTGTTAGCTATTTTGCTCGCTTGAGTCCCATTGAGGAGTTGGTTGGCAATATTTATAAGAACTAGAGAGTCACCTTCAACCTCCAGAGGATAAAATCCATGTCTCTGAGATAGTAGAAGACCTTTCCATAGGCCCTCCAACTCCGTCGAGTTGTTGGAGTCCCATCCTATATTTCCAAAGAAAATTAGGAGTGGTTTTCCCTCCTGATCTCTGACAATGCCTCCATATCCAGCCGAACCTGGATTGCCCTTTGAGGCCCCATCAAAATTGAGTTTAAAAGAGAGATTTGGGGGGGGTCCAAAGGAGCTTTCTAGAAGTACACACTTTTGCATGTCTGTGAGGGGGCGTTCCCGGAGGAAGTTGGATGTTCCAGTTATCCCATATGGCTTTCTCGTTTGATTGTGTGGGAAAATCTTCCTGATGCCATGCCTGTAATGCCAAGGTCTCCTTTAGATTTAGACAAAGGTTTTCCCAAATGATGTCTACCGGAGTCTGCTGATATTTGAATATGCGTTTGTTTCTTTCTTTCCAGATAGTCCAGAGAAGAAGACCTAGAATCAATCTCCATAACTGGTTAAGGAGCTCACTTTTGTAGGGAGTCTGGTGCCAAGTTCGGATGGAATTGATTATATCATCGGAGACTCAACATTTCTTCTGACAACGGAAGCTAACCTTCTCCCAAAAATGGTTGGCAAGAGGACAGGAGATTAGGAGATGTTGAATCATTTCTTCCTGAGCATTGCAATTAGGACACATGGAGGGCCCATGAAAGTTTCTTTTGTGAAGATTATCCCAAGTGAGAATTTTCCTGTACCCCACTAGCCAGAGAAAAAGAGAGATTTTGGGCCATAAACCCGGCGCCCATATTCTATTCCATGAGGGGTCCAGGGGCATAGGGTCATTGAACATAATTTTGTAGGCCTCTTTGGTGGAGAATGATCCTTTCGGGGTATATCCCCATCGCAAGATGTCCTTTTCTTTTGAAAATCTGATTCGCCTTTTCTGTAGCTCACTCTCCATGACTTCTTTGTCCTGGCTGACAGCATTCCCAATTAGCTGATCTGTTTGTTTCCATTGTCTATAGCTCTGCACTATTACCGGTGCCCATTGCTGATTAACTGTCTCCAGTTGTTGCTCCTCTCATTGCTGACTATTGGGTGGACTGTAGATGGTGGTAAGCCTTGGGAGTTGTTGCCAGGCATCTGTCCAAAACCGAGCTACCATGCCATTTCTTATTTCCCAGAAGCTGTGTTGTTGGATGAGAGCGTAGTGTTGTTTGGCAGCGTTCCAAATAAGAGATCCTTTTTCCATAGGATTGAATCTGATTAATTCTTCAGAAGTTATATGATGGGCATATTTAGCATTCCAGATAGTTTCCCAAGGTTTGTGGGGAGAGGAAAGCCATTGCCACCATATTTTAGCCCCCATAATTGCATTGTTGTGTTGAGGGTCTCGTAGGCCTATGCCTCCCTTTTCTTTTGGCTGGCATGCTGTCGTCGATTTCACCAGAGCCCATTTGCGATTTGTACCTGTTGCTCCCTAGAGAAAGTTGCGCTGCAGAGCTTTGATATTTTTTAGAACCCATTTGGGCGCTGCCAAGATGGAAAAAAGATAGAGAGGCATCGCCTGTAGCACAGCTTTGATTAGCACTAATATACTAGCAATGTTCAAAGTTCTATGGGTCCATAAGGTTAATCTAGACTCAAGTTTTTCCAGCAGCTTATTCCAAGTGGTATGCTTGATGGTGGAATCTATTAACGGAGCACCCAAGTATTTGGAGGGAAAAGTGGCTATAGGGAAACCCAGTATGCGTTCTATGGCTCCTTGAGTAACCAGAGGAGTATGAAAGAAAAAGATCTGAGACTTGGCTGAGTTTATGCCCATTCCAGAAGCATCAGAGAAATCATTTAAGAGGGATTTGAAAAGAGAGGCTTCTTGAACAGAAGGGTGTCCAAACAACATATTGTCGTCTACAAATTGCTGATGAGTGATTACAGGGGAGTTGTGAACCGAAATACCTTTAAGTTGCTAGGATAGAAGGGCCTGTTTGATATGACGCCCAAGGCCTTCCGCCATTAGGACAAAAAGGAAGGGGGGTAGCGGATCTCCTTGACGAATACCTCTGGAAGGGCGGAAAGGTCGGGAGGGAATACCGTTTATGAGAATGGAGAAGAAAGAAGAGGAGATTAAGCTTCAAATCCGTCTAATCCACATTGGGGCGAAGCCAAAAGCAGTAAGCATATTTTGAATATATATCCAGCTAAGTTTGTCAAATGCTTTAGATAGATCTATTTTGAGAAGCATACCTGCCTGTTTGGAATGCTTGAGAGAATGAATGATTTCATGTGTGAGTATGATACCGTCCAATATCTGACGACCTTCAACGTAGCCAGATTGTTCTGGCGAGATAAGCATGGGCAGCAGCGGCTTCAACCAGTTTGCAATGACTTTGGATATCACCTTATAAATGACGTTGCAGAGGGCAATGGGGCGGAACTTGTCTAGAGTGCTATTAATCTCTTCTTTTGGGATTAAGGCTATGAAAGTGGAGTTCATAGTGGGCAGGAGCCAATGAAGAGAGCGGGATTCTTCCACCAATTGCCAAACCTCTTCCTTGACGAGATCCCAGAAAGAGTGGAAAAAATTAGTGGTGAAGCCATCCGGCCCTAGAGCTTTTTCATCCCTGAGTTGCTTCATAGCTTGATCCACCTCTTGAGGCTGCACAGGTCGAAGAAGCAGTTGATTATGTTCTTCAGTGATGAGTCTCGGCACATTTTGAGTGATCCTTTCTATTGCAGTCCTTCTATCAAGAGGGGGTTCCGCATGAACCTCTTGAAAGTGATTGATGAATTCCTGTTCTATTTCATCGTGGCTTTCCACACGTTGCCCTTCTGGTTTCTCAATGAAAGAGATGGTGTTATGCATTCGTCTATGCACAGTGGTTCTATGGAAGAATTTGGTATTTCTTTCTCCCTCTTTCAGCCAACAAATTCTGGATTTTTGCTTCCAGAGAATTTCCTCCTGCTTCCTTCGCTCCTCTAATTGATTTTGAATGTTGTTTTCCTTTTCCATGGTTCCCTCCTTGTATCCCTCAACGATTATCTGTTGTTGGAGTTCCTTCATTTCTTTATTTAGGTCTTGCTGGGCCTGAAATTTTTTTCCAAAATTTTCTTGATTCTAGCGCTTGATCTGGGATTTGAGATATTTGAGTTTCTGTTGAAACTGAAACATTTTAGAGCCCTCTGGACTGTGGAAGTTTGTCCAGGTGGATCTGATGAAGTCATTGAATGCGTGATGCGTGAGCCAGAAAGCTTCAAAACGAAAGGGGCGTCTGGTGGAGATGCCCGGCCTTTGCCATTGGAGGACTATCGGCCAATGGTCTGAGCCAGAGTATGGAAGAATAGAAGCCAAGATATCACCTCCGAGATGGACAACATTGTCTGAAATGAGGAATCTGTCAAGCTTGGATGCAATTTGTTGCCTGCCAGCTCTTCGATTACTCCAAGTGTGCATTCCATTAGTGTATTGCAAATCTATTAGCAGATTGTTTTGAATAAAGTCTTTGAAGTGGATATTCTCCTGTTCTATCTTGGCCCGACCCCCCTGTTTTTCCTCCAGCTTGGTTATCATGTTGAAGTCTCCTCCAACGATCCATAGGGGAAAGAGCCTGCTGAGATTCAGCGCTTCAATTGTATCAAGTAGTGCAATTTTGTTGCCTGCTTCCTGTGGGAAATAAACATTGGTGAGATGTCCATGGACGTTAGTGCCAATAATGTGAAATGTGGCTTGTATGATGTGATGGGACGCATGAAAGTCTGAAAGCGTAATGGCCTGTGTGTTCCAGGCTATCTCTAGACCTCCTGAGGCACCAGATGCATCGACCGCGACCGAGTGACAACCTGGCCAAGCTTTGGAAAGGATTTGACCAAGAGTGTTACTATTACATTTTGTTTCCTACATGAAGAAGATATGGGGCTGCTCCTACTTTATCATGTTTTTTATCATTCTAAGTTTTCTGGGGCTATTAAGCCCTCATAAATTCCATGAAGTGAGCTTCATGATTCACTATTAGGGGTGGGCTTATAGTACTTAGTCAGCTTAGCATATCGGCCTGATTCCACCAGGATTTTCCCTATTGTAATAGTTCTTTGAAGATCAGTATTTCTGCCACGTTTCTTGGAGTCTTTGAGAAATAAGTTGCCGTCCCATTGACTCCCCGGTTATATGCCCAATTGTTGTTGCTGATAAGCTCTGGAAATAATGACTTCCAAGGTATTAATTTGATGCTCTGGGATTTTTTCATAATCTTTCTTTCTGCAGACTTGTTCCAATTCCAAAATATCAAGACCTCCCAGATCAATGCTTTCAGGTTCCTCTTCCATATGCTGCAACTGAATAATTTCAGCAGAAGGGACATTAGAGATTGTTAGTTGACTTGGGATGCAATCAACATCCATGCCATTCGGCTTCCAGTCTGGTTCCTTCTGAGAAATCTCAGGAACCCCAGTGTTACCAGCTAGGGGAGAGGGGGTGATAGAAGGATCCGATTTGGGTGGGTTGGTGGTAGAGATGGTCAGAGGTGGGATTGGCGAGGAGTGTTGGACAGGGTCCTCTGAGGTCTTAGCAAGCACCTCAAAACTATTGCTAGTAGACGGGGCGGAGGCATCGTTCAGAAAGGGCATTTTCCCAGAGGAGGGTTTTTTGTGCGATCTCTTGCGGGAAGAAACTTTTGTGAAGCCATCTTGAGCGGGTTGATCTGAGGGGTTAGATGTTTGAGGCTTGGTATTGAGAGGGCAGTCCCGAAAAATATGACCAAGGGCATGACACTTTCGACAGCGAAAAGGAACATGTTCAAATTCTAAAGGTTGAATCCATTCATAATCATCATGGTAAAGACTTACTAAGTCTGGAAGAGCCTTGTCCAGTCGCATGAAAACACAAATACGGGCATAAGAGGTATATCTGCGCAACTTTGTTTCTTCAGCGATTTTGATGAATTCTCCCAATCCCTTGTCAATGTCTTTCAGTGATTCTTCATCCCAATATTCCAGTGGGAGTGAGTACATCCAGATCCAGACTGGTGCCTAGCTAAAATCCTCTTTATCGGGGTTGAATCGCTCGACCCACTCTCGAAGATACAAACCAGCTGAGTTGAAGAAGTAAGGGCTACCATCGATGACCCTGTTTCTGTCTTCGATGCAAATGAATATAGCCGTGAAAAACCCCTTTGGTCCCAGCTGCAAGGTTACATCCCCCTTTGGTTTCCACTTGGCTGAGATCCAACTTTGCAGAGCCTTTTCTGTCAGCCAGTAGCCGATGAATTTGCCAATAAGTGCGTGGTCCCGCATGAACTGGATTTGACCATTGATTCTGTGGCTGGGCAGTTCTATCTTTGGTCTTTCAGTTGCTATGGGCTTACATGTTGCTGATGTTACCTTGGGCATTTCGTTTTGCCCTTTCTCTCCTTCTAGATCTTCCTTACGCTTGTCTGACTGATCAGAAGGTACGGTTGTCTTTTCTTGCATGGGCGAATCTCCTGTGCCGGTGTTAGGTCGTTCTGGGGCATTCTGTCCTGACAGGGTCTGCGCCCGATGACCAGATTCGTCGTTAGGGGAAGGCTGCAAAACCTCCCCCTCAGGGAAAGCCATTGATGGTCGAACAATAACAGCGGTCAGTCGAAAATGATGGTATGATTGATGAGAAATCGGGGTCCGGAGATCTTAGGTTGCGTCGTTGCAGAATTTGCAGGGAACCCTAGTTGTAGAGCGCCTCAAGTTTTCTCATCGTCCCAAAATAAATCTCATTACATATATAGTTTTAAAATAAATAAAAAAAGTAACAATTAAAAAATTAAAAATATGATTTTTTGTATTAGGCTGGTCAGCTCTTCACTTCCCCTCATTCTTTCCATCCTATATTTATACACCCTAAATTCTTCTCTTCTTGGCAAGTTTTTTCCTAAAGATGAGTCTTGTTCTAGAATCAAAACGTAGACTAAAAAATGAATATTGTGGACATTCCGAGCTTTATATATCAAAATCCACACCACAGAAACCTCCAAACTATCAATGGAGAGATACGCAGTAAAGCATGAGGGTGGAGATGAGAAAATTCCTAAAGGTTTAGATGAGATCATGGTATGGTGAGGTAGGTGGTTTAACCTATGAATTCCCTTGGTTGTGTTTGGATTGATTTATCCCATGAGATCCTACCCTCATGCTTTGAATATGGCATGAGGGTGATTGGATGAAAGAAATAATTGGTTCAACCAATCTATGGTTGGGTGGTACATGGAAGTCCCAAACCTCGTTGGATTTTTCCTATTTCTAATGAGAGCTAATTTTCTATTGATTTTGATAATGAAACTTACTTATTATTATGTAGCTTTAATGGTTGTTCTCTCATTCTTATTTATTTGGTTAGATGCTAGTTATAAGCATGGTTATATGACCATTCTCAGTCATGGACCTATTCAATTTATACGTCTAACTAAATGAATAATGAATGCAAGACCTAATTTATGTTATAACAACTAATGTGAGAAGGAAGCAACCCTTCTTGTTGAACCATAAATAAATTTTTAGTCCCTTATGTTCATACTTGCATTCATGACTTGTAGGTTGCATATTTATCACGTGTTTGAAGAAATTTCATTCCTGTTTGGGGAAGGCATGGTCAAGTACTTGTTTCAATTTTTGGTTTACAAGCATTTTTCTCATGTCTGTTAAGAGTTCTGAAAGTTTCATAGATTTATGTGAAGAGGATAAGCCCCAACTCTCGAAAATAGATTGAAATTTCATAGTCGCTGGCATAGAACTAGTAGAAAAAGGCTACAGTCACACTCAAGCAGGCTCATGGGAGTGCCTGGGGTACCTTAGTCTCTTGGAGGACTTGGCAAGGGAGCGATCAGGGATCCAGTTCAACATAATGGTTAGTTGTCTCAAGGAGAGAGGTCGAGGAAGGGTGGGTCAACCCTTGGGGGTCTTGTGGCATTAGAAAGAAGTCAGTAAGGTCTTAGGTTGTTTACTTCATTTCAAAAAGGTCATATAATAGGTTGAGTCTTATCATAGTAGCCCCTCAGCTAATGTTCACCCCAGGAAAGCCGATGAAATTTGGTAAATGTGGGAGGATGTGCATTATAGGGTGGTATCATAGCTGGTTGTGCTCTATTTGGGTAATTTTGACATTTTCAAGGTTATGGTTATCATGCATGGGGTCATGGTATACGATTGGTATGGTCATCCATGATTTCTTTACATTGTAATGTTGTTTACATTGTATGATTACGATTATACATGTACATGCTAATGTGGATTGATATTGTAGATGATATAAGCCTCCCCTTAACATCATTGAGGTATGGATTTGATTTTACTATCTACTTGGTTTATATGACATGGTACACCTGTAGGAAGAAGAGAATCCAAGATGACAAGAAAAATAGTAGGCTACAATTCTTGTGATTCTTCTTAAAAAATAGTTTAGCAACAAGGAGAAGAGTAATCTCATGATATAATAGATACATTGGGGAGATTGAAGGCATAGATCATAAGTTGCAAAGAATACAATGAAAGATTGGCTTAGGCTCAGGAAATACTTTCCATAGCTCAAGAGAAGAAGGTAGAAGTCAATGCAGCGATTCTTCAGAGCTTGTAAGAGTTGCAGAAACATGCATAGTTGAGGATGAATCAAGAGCACGAAGAGAAAACTAATGGAGCCAAAAGTAGCAGATATCGGTCCAGATACAGATGGGATAGATGGGAAACAATTAGAGGTGGTAGATCACTATATACACGTGACAAGAGGATTGGTATGTATAGGCAACATTCTAGTTCCTCATCCAAGAGATGTTATCGCAGTCATCATCATCATCATCGTTATAGGAGGAGGTGGTATTTACCTAAGGATTTCAAGAATGTGAATCCTCCTACATTTGATGGAGAGATTAAGAAGTTATAATATTAATAAGCTTGGTTTCATGGGATGAATAAATTATTTATATTGTATAAATACTTAAAAAACAAGAAATCCAAGATAGCCACCTTCAGTCGTAAAGGGAAAGAAGACATATTGTTGAAAGATGTGAAGAATCTCAAGGGAATTTAGGAAGAATAGATGACTTGGGATGATTTCAAGAGTATATTCAAGAAGTACCTATTTTAGAGGTAATACAATGATAGAGATAAGGATTTTTATGAGCTAGATATAGGTTATGTGACAAAATCTGATGAGTATACTAGCAAGTTCTTAGAGCTATTGAGATATGTTCCATATCTAAAGGAGGAGTAGGCTAAGATTAAAATATTCATCAGTGGATTTTCAGTATCATGTAAAGACCAGATTGATTTTGATGAGCCTATATCATTGGAGGAAGCCATTCGAAATTTGAAGCATTGATATGAACAGTGAAAGTGCAAAGATGAACCTAAATTTCACTTGAAAGGAAATGAGAAAGTTAAAAGGAAGTGGCCACTGAACCGGGGAATACCTCAAGATGTAGGTGAGAAAGAAAATGTGGTTCCTTACAAGAATTTCAATATAGTTGAGAAGGGACATTGGTCATAGCTTGTAGAGCAGCAGACTGGAGGTGATAGTAGAGTATTGTTGCAGTGTTTGATATGTGGTAAAGAGCATCGTAAGAAGTATTTTCCATTGTTCTAGGGAGGTAGGCCTTAGATCTATAATTCTAAGGAGGCACAGACATTTGGCGAGGTTGGTCACAATATTCCTCGGATTTATGTGGTTGTGGACAATGGGAAGGCGAATCACCAGGGATATATTATTGATATGTACAATAAGCTTTGTGATAAAATTATTTATATTTTTATTGATCGTGGATCTAATTATAGTTATGTTAATCCTGACCTTGTGGATAAGTGTGGATTGAGAAAATAAGTGCATGGAGAGTCTTCGTTGGTGCAGTTGGCTATAGATACTAAGAAGAGAGTTCATCATTGGGTAATATCTTGTGCATTTGAGTTAAATGGTATTCCTACAACAAAATATTTGAATGTACTTCCTTTTGGATCATATAATATTATTTTGGGTATGGATTGGTTATATATTCACAGGACAAAGGTATATTTCTATGACAAGGCTACTGAGTGCTTGGATGATAATGTAGAAAAGAGAATATTGCAGGGAAGGAAGAATACTACATCAGTGAGGATGGTAAAAACTATTGAGGCTAAGCACGGTTGTAGGAAGAGGTGTGTGATGTTTGTGGTTCATATTTCTAGTAACAAGGGAAAAGATGTTGAGGATGCGGAAATATTCAATAGGTATCTAGTCATGCAAGAGTTTTAGGATGTGTTTCCAATAAATATTCCATAGTTTCCTCCTCATAGGGAAGAATACTTTTTTATTGAGCTGGTACCGGGGATGACATCAACATCAAAGGCACATTTCATAATGAGAACACCATAGTTGGTAGTTTTGAAATTGCAGTTGAATAAAATTATTGATGAGGGATGCATTACACCAAGTATATCACCTTGGGGTGCACCAATATTTTTCATCAAGAATAAGGATGGTACTCTCAAGTTGTGCAGTGATTACATGTAGCTCAATATAGTGACAATCAATAAAATGTACCCATTTACGAGGATTGATGATGTGTTCGGTCAGTTGAAGGGAGAAACCGTGTTCTCAAATATTGATTTGAGATCGAGATATCATCACGTACGCATCAAAGAAGAGAACATATACAAGACTACTTTCAGTACCAGATATGGGAATTATGAGTTTTTTGTAGTTCTATTCAGTTTGACTCTTGCTCCAACTAATTTTATGTGCTTGATGAATACTGTATTCCATCCTTATATAGACAAGTTTTTTATTATATTCATTGATGATAGATTGGTATATTCTAAGAATAAGGAAGAGCATGCCAAGAATTTAGTAATAGTGTTGAGATTGCTAAGAGATCATTAGTTGTATGCCAAGCTTAAAAATTTTGGTCTCTTTTCAAAGAAGGTGCATTACTTGGGACATATTGTTTCCAAGGATGGAATAACAATAGATATAGAAAAGACAAAATCTATCATGGAATGGGTGGCTCCTAGAAATGTGGATGAAGTGGGATCATTCATGGGACTAGAAGGTTAATACAGGAGGTTAATCAAGAAATTCTCACATATTTCCTATCTTACTACATCATTTCAGAGGAGATATAATAAGCTTGAATGGAAACAAGAGTGTGCAACCAGTTTTGAGTGGTTGAAATAGTTAAAAATCATGCCAAGAATTTAGAAGCAGTGTTGAGATTTCCAAGAGAGAATTAGTTTTATTCCAAGCTTAGAAAGTGTACTGTATTTCATACAAAGGTACCTTTCCTCATTGGTATATTCTAAGAATGAGGAAGATCATGCCAAGAATTTAGTAACAGTGTTAATATTGCTAAGAGAGCATTAGTTGTATGCCAAGCTTAGAAAGTGTAGTGTATTTTAGAGAAAGGGACATCACTTGGGACACGTTGTTTCCAAGGATGGAATAACAATAGATCTAGAAAAGATAAACACTATCATGGAATGGGCGCCTCCTAGAAATGTTGATGAAGTCAGATCATTCATGGGACTAGCAAGTTACTATAGGAGGTTCAACAAGATATTCTCACGCATTTCCTATCTTAATACATCATTGCATAGGAAAGGTAAGAAGTTTGAATGGAAAGAGGAGTCTATAGATAGTTTTGAGTGGTTGAAACAATTGTTAACCAATTCTCTAGTGTTAAATATTGCAGATCCAGATAGAGTTCGTAATGTGTACAAATGCTTACAGGAGAGGGCTTGTCGGAGTCCTTATGCAAGAAGGACATGTGATATGTTATGAGTCTAGGAAATTGAATGAACATCAAAATAATTATTTGACACACGATCTTGAGTTGGGAGAAATCATACCTACATTGAATATGTGGAGACATTAACTTCTTGGCAAGATGTTTTTTTGATGAGTGATCATACTGGGTTGAGATATCTATTTGAACAAATAAATTTGAAATAAAGACAAGCTATATGGTTGGCTACCATTAATGAATTTTACTTTGAATTAGATACATTAAGAGAAAGGAGAACAAGGTTGCATATGCTCTTAGCAAGAAAGTGAAATTGAACCTTGTTACAACAGTGAGCTCAAATGGGACAAATTTACAAGATCGTATCTTACAGGAGATACAATAAGATGACAGGTACAAGGAGCTTATGATCAGGTTACAACAAGGTATAGGTGATCAAGATGTGGACTATTGTATCATTAAATATGGCTTGGTGATATTTAGGGACAATATTTATGTGTCAGATGCTAATGAACTCAAGAATCTTATCTTGGGGGAGTTTCATGCGAAACCATATTTAAGTTACCCGGGATATTAGAAGACATTGACAACAGTAAATAATTTCTACTATTGGCTGAATCTGAAAAAATAAGTGGGAGAATTTGTGGCTAGATGTTTAGGCTATCAGCATGTCAAAGAAGAGTGTAAGAATCTAGGTGGGTTTCTTTAGCCTATTCTAATTCCAGAGTGGAAATGGGAGTTCATTTCCAGGGATTTCAATATAGGTCTTCCAAGGACATCGAGGAAGCATGATTCTATCATGGTTTTTGTCTACAGTCTGAGCAATGTAGCTTACTTCATTCCAGTGAAGACTACTTATTCAACTAGTGAGGTAGCGCAGGACTTGATCAAGGAAACTGTGAGATTTCATGGTGTTCTGAAGAAGACTGTGTTAGACAAGGAAGCCAAGTTCACTTCCAAGTTTTGAAAGTTCTTTTATGAAGGTTTGGGGATAGATTTGGCCTTCAACACAACTTATCATCCACAAATAGATGCAAATACAAAGAGGGTTAGCAGGATATTGAGGATATGTTGAGGATGTATGTCATGCATTAATAGAGTAGATGGGAGGAGTACCTTCCATTGGTTGATTTTTACTACAACAATGATTATCAGGAGTCGTTGAGGATGATATTTTTGAGGCACTCTATGGGAATATTTCTAACACTCCCATAAGCTGGATTGATCCAGTGAATAGGGTATTTATTGGACCAAACATGTTGGCAGACATGGAATAGGAAATGTAGATTATAAAGAAGAATCTAAGGGCAGCACAAGACATGAATAAAATTTATGAATACCAACACAAGGCATTTAAGGAGTTTCAGGTTGGATAGCATGTGTATTTGTGCATAAATACCAAGAAGAGCTCCTTGAGGATTGGATCATGTTCCAAGTTAGAAGCACAATATTACGAGCCTTTTGAGATCCTTGAAAGGATTCGACCAGTGGCCTGTAGACTTGCACTTCCTTTGAAAATGAAATTCCATGATATTTTTCATGTTTCATTGCTTAAAATACATGTAAAGGATGCTAATCATGTTATTGATTGGTTTGTATTGAAGGTGGAGCAAGAAGGAGATTCCAATTGGAACCTTAGTGCATATTGCACTGGAAACATTTCGTGCATCGGATTAAGGAAATCGAGCAGGTTAAAGTGCAGTGGAAGCACTTTGGGCCCAATAAAGCTACATCAGAGATGGTTGATTAGATGTGGGATATGTATCCTTCATTATTTTTCGGTGAAGGAAAATGAGTTTTGGTATTTGTATATATTTATGTATGGTTTCTATTACAAATATTACAATGAGTTGTGTTATAAAGCCCTACTAAGTTGTATGGTTTCCATGTTGTCATGTTTTTCATGCTGGTTTTGCTTTTGAGTAGGTTTTTTATTATTAATATTGCAACGAGATAAGTTATAAATCTCCAGAGGTATTATGTGTTGGTTTTCAGTGGTTTTTCTAGGTATAGGTGTCATAGAACATTGGGGGTGGTGTTCCCCTAAGGGGAAGGGGTTTCTAACAAACTCGAGTTAAAATTTCATGTAATAAAGTCAATAAATAAAAAATATGACCATGGTTAAGGGACATTTATTCCAAGCTGAATGTTGGGAAACATATCCTAGTGGCCATCACGAGCTATGTTTTAGGGGAAACTAGAAAAGGAAATGGCTAAGGCTTTGGAAAGGCAAAAGAGTATTTTTCCATTTATTTATGAAAATATAGTAAATTAGGAGAAAAGGAAGGTGAAAGGGAACATGTTGCATGTAAGGAGGAAAATGAAGTAAAATAATGGAATATTAAATAAATTAGAGGCCTCATTAATAAAAATACCTCAGAGCATCAGTTGGTAGCCTTTTGGCTGTTTAGTTTTGGAATTAGTCTCATATAGGAGAAGAGCACCAAGAGGAGAACGAATGTAAGAAAGCAAAGCAAGGACAAGCAAGGAAAGGAAAGGAAAGCGAAGAAAATGAAAGAAATGGAAAGAAACGATTAAGTAAGGAAACATCGATTCAAGCAGCTTTAATTAGAATACTTGCAAGTAACAGGTTGCATGAATGGTTTGCTAGCTAGTTTTGACATGCATGGTATGTTAATGTTGATATTTGGTTCATTTTTGTCATTAACATGGGTTTTATCGGGTTTCACAGTATATTTTATCCTAGCCTTGCCATTTCTGGATAGACATGGCATGATGGGACCTTTCTCGGCTTGAGTTTTAGATTGATGAAATATTTTGGTTCTGGGTGAGTTGATCTCAACAAAATTCCCAAAGGCCTACGAATCCCTTGACCAATAATTGTGGGATACACAGTAAAGCCTAAGGGTGGAGACATGCAAATTCATCAAGTTATTGGAGAATAAATTTTGAGGCATCCAAACTTGGTTTGGTTTTGTGATCTTGACAATTTTTTAGGTGAGATCAAAGTATGGTGAGGGTAGAGGTGGTTTAACCTCTAGATTCACTTGTTTGTGTTTGGATTGGTTTATCCCATGAGATCCCACATTCATGCTTGTAATATGGCACGAGGGTGATTGGTGGAAATAAAGAATGATTGGTTCAACCAATCTATGGTCGGCTTGTATGTGGAAGTCTCGAACATGTTTGGATTTTTCCTATGTTTAATAACAATTAAGTTTCTATTGATTTGATAAGGAAATTTACTTGTTATTATGTGGCTTTAATGGTCGTTCTCTCATTTTTATATATCTAGGTAGATGTTGGTTATAAGCATGGTTATATGAAAATTCTTAGTCATGGCTCTATTCATGTTTTAATTTTAACTTAATGAATAATGAATGCAAGATGTAATTGATGTTATAAAAAATAATGTGAGAATGTAGTGATCTTAATGTTAAGCCTCAGATAAGTTTTTAGTCCCTTGTGTTCAAACTTGCATTGATGACCTGTAGGTTTCATATTTACAAAGTGTTTGAAGGAATTTCAGTCCCAGCTGGGGAAAGTTTTTTTAATTCTTGGTTTCATTTTTTGGTTTACAAGCATTTTCCTCATGTCTATTATGAGTTTTGAAACTTTCATAGAGTGTTGGGTAGAGGTTAAGTCCCATCCATAGAAAATAGCCTCAAATATTGTAGTCACTGGAATAACAATGGAAGAAAAAGGGTACAATCATGCTCAGGGAGGCTCATCAGAGAAACTAGGGGATCTTCGTCTCTTGGAGGTCTTGGCAAGGGAGTTACTAGGGTTTTAGTTCATCAAAATGGTGAGTTGTCTCAGGGATATATGTCTAGGAAGGGTGTGTCAGCCCTTGGGGGCCCTATGGCATCAAAAATATGTCAATAAGGTCTTAAGTTGTCAAATCCATTTCCTTAAGGTCATATAGGAGGTTGAGTCTTATCATAATAGCCCCTATGCTCATGTTTATGACAAGAAATCTGGTGAAAGTGGGTAAATGTGGGAGGAGGTGTGCTACATTCCACGTCCCCTTAAAAATGACATATTCAATCATCTAAGAACATCATTGTTCCTCTACTACATCTCTCCTATCTATAGTCGGTGCCACCATATCTTCTTCTACTATTCATATTTGGAGATTAATATTTAAAATATCAATTAAAACACAAAGTCCTTCAATGTTTAAATATATGTAATCTTCATATTTACTGTGGTATTTTTCACCATCTCCAATTTTTCTATTGCATATTTCACCTCCTCTGAAAACTTTCTCTCCCAAGAGTAATCCCTTTAATCTATGCTCCTTGGTTCACTCTCTCCTCCATGATTAGTCTATTCAAATCCCCTCGCCGGATGTAGTTTCTCCTTATTTTCCTCTTTTGCTTCATAATGCCCTAAGAGAATTTTTTCACTTTGATACCATTTGACGTAGCCATCAATCTCATATTTATAACTTATGCCAAAATCTCTCTACATACATAGTGTTTAAACTCTTGTCCTGCATTTCTAAACCTCATAGGAGGAAATTTTAGAGCCCTAATTACTGCAATGCACTCACACTTACCAAATTTCTTGGTACAACCCACCTAGCTATTCAGTATCATTGGTCCACGTATGCCTTACCCTTTAGTTTCACACTATAGGAGTCAATTCCCTAACTAAGAGATGATATGCAATAACGCTTATAATCCCAAAAAAATATTCTTCCTCTCCCCTGTTCATCCTTAGAAGCACTTTTAACCATCATTGATTGTGACACCCCTTTTTTTTTCTTTTTGAATACATTACTATTTCTATACTATTGAATTATTGTTTGAAAAAAATGGCTATGGAAGCTATGATTGAAATTATTTTACTATGAAATATGCAAAATGGTTGTTGATTCCTAGTTGCAAGAAAGTCTAATCCGGGGGAGGGAATTGTTTGGTTGCAATTTTTTGATTGGGAGGAAAGTGCTTTCTCTGTGAATATTCCCATGCAACTCGTTAAGGCTAGATGGTTGCTTCTTATTGTTTATATGCTAAGATAATTATGTTTTGATTAATATTTACTGTTATGATTAATAATTATCTATGCATTAGATCTAATAGTTATCGTGAACATAGATGTTTATATATAACATTTACAAGCTGAATAATTACCTCAGATTAATTAGATTGAGTGAAAGGGTACAGTATGCCTAAGATGGTATGCATAAATTCTAGAGACAAATTTTTAATGTAATAAAAGAGATATTAATCTAAATTTCAAAGAATAGAATCACAAATCTTGTAAAAATAAGAACAAAATAATGCATGTAGAATATATATAAAAATATAAATGGATAATATCTCTCTATAAATTATCATGCATGTATGATTATAAATTATCATGCATGTATGATAATATGTGTGTGTAATATAAGTCGTATTATGAGATTAGAAGATGGATTTTAATTTAGTTCTAAGAATAGGAATTGAATGGCTAGATCCTTAGAATTATTCAAGGAAAATATAGATAAGAATATTTTTTGAAATGGAATGCATAGTACTTGAAATATAATTCCATTTGAAGGTGAATAATTAATATTCCTTCGCAAGGGTGATTTGGAACATATTCATTTGGTAAATTCCTGTAAATGATTATGGTTAACGAATTCGGGTATTGAAACATGGAATAGATCAAGTAATCTAAAATACCTTTGTACTAAATCTATTTGTCAGTCTGGCTAGGACTCTTGATGGAAAAGATAAAGTGTATCAAGTTTTTCTTATATTAATAGAATATTACATTTCACAATACTTGCATCAGAGTGAACACTCTAATAGAACTTCTCAAAAGAAGTATAATCAATTAATATACAAAAAACCCGTAGTGCATATATCTATATACAAGACTTCATATATTTGAATAGTGCTTATAAATCACCGCCAAAGGGTATGCATCCTTATTGACAATCCAAATGAGGAATAATAATTGAGTACTTACTAAAGTATAATTGTTGTGAGAAAAACTTATTGGATACATCAAGTTAAAGATGTAATGTTCATAGAGTATTATAGGTGTGTATGCATCGATGATGACTTCCTACCTTACTGGAAAATATTCTAAAACAATTCGGAGTTAGGATATCTATGCCTATACAGGTTGAACGTGTAAAGTAATGGAAGAAAATAAATACTATGTCAAGTTAACGGGTGGATACAATAGTACTTACTATTATTGAATATTGTGTTGAAAGGAAAACGATACTTATGTATTGCAGAGAATAAAAGGAAAGAGAAGAGCCCATAGAGGCAATGGGTTTTACGTTTACAAGTTAAAAAAAAGGGAAAAAATGAATCGTAGGTTAATTTTGTTACGGGAATCTATCAAAATTTTATAAACAAAATGTTGAGTACAATGGGATTGCAAACCATAGTAAAAATATAGTACATTATGTGTTACTAGCGATACAATGCAAAAATAACAAGAACTGCATGCAGATGCAGTGGTAGTCCCTGCTGTTGCGATCAGCATTTGAAACCTTGGTTCACATTTGAGTGCCCCTTTAAATGGCAAAGCAAACTAATTTCTTCTGATAACATTGGAACTCGTTAATTAAATAGAGAACAGGAACCCTTTCTGAATCGAGCAAGGCAGCTAAAACATGCCATTTGAAAAGCTGGAAATTTTTTACACCACCATGCTTGTGGTGATGTATTATCTTGTTGAGAGTTTATTTTCCATGAGCATACAGGGAAGCAAAACCGTCATTGCAATGAGTGGCCATCACTCGACTCAAACTTATAAAGTTATATATAATAAGAAAAATGCAGCACAACTCCCAAGTCATAGCATATGGTGTTTGGTGTGTAAGAGTGGAAACGTAACAGCTAGTTCTCCCTTGAATGCAATGCCATTCCTCTTTCTACATGGAAAGTTAGAAGTTGCATGCAACTCATTTTACCAACTCATTTTTCCATGTTGCTCGTACAATCATGGTAGCGGCAAGGGTTAGGCGCATCAAGGGCCTGGGCGGCCTGGGCTATAATCATCTTCATCTCCGGGTGGTATTTTGGATCAACGGCCTGGGCTATAGCGAGTTTAAGTAACAGGGTGTAGATTATTTCGCGTTGCACATGGCATACCTGCCAAATAAAACTTGTATAATAACTTGGATTAAAGTAATAAACGGAGGCAATTTTGACCAAGTTGACGTGAAGGGTAGCTTGTTTCATATTGAGATTGAAACTATCCCTAATTGGGACGAGGCTCCTAATTTGAGATCTACAGAACACCCAAGGCTACGAACATGAGGAATTCAACCTTTATCTTTCTGGTGGTTCAACCCTGCAGTTCAACTTACATCACTTGTGCAGTGAAAAAGAATAATAAGATTTATGCTTCTTACATAATGGATCCAAGTTAAATAATGGATCCAAATTAAGAACCAAGTCATTGCAGCAATTTAAAAAAAAAATTGTTTTATTTATATAATGAATTAAATTAAGAAAAAAACATTTACTATAAATTTTTAGTTTTTTTTATTTTATTTTATTTCTATATAGTATTTAAATGAGGAAATATAAGCACATCATTATAGCAGTATTTATATCATCAATATAGCAGTTTGCAGTGTAGCAGTTTGCAATATAAATATATAGAGCGAAACGCAACAGTATCCATCACATCTTCAATTAAGCGCATCCATTACCTATTGATCAAGGTGTAATCAATCACATTTTCAATGAAGTAAATCCATCACCAATTAACCAAGGTGTAATCAATTTGGACGAGACTCGGACACAGAATTTCTGAGATGCCTTCACGCTTTGAAAGTTAGTTCAAATTTTTAGAAAAGTCATCAATTTTTTATAAAAGTCACTCTTTATAGGTTTTATTTTTGTATGCTATACCATAGTTTTCTACAAAAGCTAATTGTAATCACATTTTGTTTGAAACTGTGACACAGATTTATCTGCATGTATAAATTTTGAAATATGTGAACCCTGGTCGCTATGTATTTTATAAACCGTTCTTATTCTCTCAGCTTTGAGGCTAGAGTGGGTTTGTCTACTGAGAAAAATTATCATCAATCAAAACATGAAAGATATACAACCTTATTCACACCTCTCCGTCTAACATGTATAGCTTATAATATTATAATAATGTGCAAACTATGTGACAGATTGTATTATGACAATGTAATCTTAGTTCACACGAGATTTTTGACATGGTAAACAAACAACCACTATGTGTGCCCCTCTGCTGTTCACGTGTTTTCACAAGACATTAAGAACGGTTTGTCTGCATGCACACATGGAAAAGAACACCCGTCTAACATGTATGGCTTATAATATTATAATAATGTGCAAACTATGTGAGAGATTGTATTGTGACCATGTAATCTTAATTCACACCATATTTTTGACATGTTAAACGAAACAACTACTATGTGTGCCCCTCTGCTCACGTGTTTTGCACAAGACATTAAGAACGGTTTGTCTGCATGCACACATGGAAAATAACACCACCGCTTGGGCCTGTCTCCCAAGTTCCACTTGTCCACACCAACTTACTATCTGCATACAGGTTCACTCTTCTCATTTTGTCCTTCTCTTTGTCCCTGATAATCCCGCTACATGTTTCTAGTAACTGAACTGATGGGTTTTGAAAGGTCTGTCATCCTAGATCTAATCCACTGACTGATGGGTTTTGGAAGGTCTGTCATCCTAGATCGAACCCACTGATGCGTTTTGGAAGGTCTGAATGAAGCAGCTGGAATTAAGGAAATGCGGTCTGAGTTTGCAGCGGCAATGGAAGCTATCATCATGTTGTTGATGTAAGCTACCATCGTGTTGTTGGTGTGAGGTTGCTAATAGTATCTCTCGCAGTGCCAATCCTATTTTTGAAGAGTAGGCCTCTGAAGAAGCATCTATGTTCTTCTTCAGGAATCTCAAAAGGTCTTCTTTCTCTATATGCCTATAAGATATGCAATTCCAATAAAATAGAAAAGTACCCCAGTCTGGAAAGAAAAAACACAACATATGCATCGGGATGGGTATGAAAAAAAGACACCAATGTATCCTTACCTAGCCCCTGCCATAGAAACATTTTTAAAAATTCTCTCTGCTATAGCTATTGTTTACAATTCATTTGTAATGACAATGTCTGTATCATGCCGGTTCATCTTGTGCAGTTGTTCAAGGTTAATGACATTGAAGCTTACTTGCTACTGTTAGGGGAAACCAAACAATGAAGAATTAAAACATAGTATACAGGTTTCTCTTCAATAAACTATATTGATGAATGATTTAAGTGCCCATATGTGACGTCTACAACAAATCATGAATGGATACTAAAGACTACCGTGAAGACTATATAGAAAACACAACAATGGAGACTACCTTCTGAATACATAATTTGAAAGTAAAAACATAAATAACAATTTTGGAAATTATATAAAATGTGAAAAAGCTATTTAAATAACTAAATCTTTTATGTAAATTTAATGATATGTATAATGTAAAAAATATATTTAAATAATTAATTCAGTAATTTATTCGATTAAAGTAAATCTAGTATCATTGGCGCTTTGCTATATTTAAATAATTAATTCAGTAATGTATTTGATTAAAGTAAATATAGTATAATTAGTGGTTTGCTTTTAATTAGAAATAGATTATGATTAGAAAATATGCACTTACTACCAGCAATCTATTACCCACTTCTATCTCAAGGGAAGCGATAATCATAAATAATCATCCGGAGCAGAACCAACCTTTAGCCTGATCTATTGGATAGGTGGATGTTCCCTTTCCTATTTTGTAATTAAAGTTGCCGCAGATTGGAGACCCATCATGTTCTCTTTCCTATTTTGTAATTATAGTTGCCGCCGATTGGAGACTCATCAGTCACATCCATAAGTTTAATTGGTCGCCTCATTTACTAATTATTGATTTAGAAACAGAAATACAAGAAGAATGAATGAAATAAATAAATTAGCGAAGATTTTTATAACGAGAGAGGGTCTAGTTTATAATTTATGTGTAAAAAAATTTTCGGTGAAAATCACATAGGAGAAAATTTGTGTCAACGCGTTTCGAACCAGCGAGTGTGGTTCATCATCATGACAAGATGAGAAATCTGATCAGGAAACCAGCTTAAGTAGAATAGGACTGCTCCAACGAGCCGTTGGAAAAATGGCTAGTTTGACTAGAATAGAAAAAACATTATTATTATTATTATTTATTTATTTATTTTAATTTTGATTATGTTTTTATTATAAATTCTATATAAATAAAATATAAAATCAAATCAAATAAATAAATAAGTAATAATAATAATAATAATAAATCAAATAATTTAATATTACTAAAGAGGTAAGATTTAAAAAATATAAAATATAAAATATAAAATAAAAATATAAAAAATAAAAAATATAAAAAATAAAATAAAATAAAAAATAAAAAATAAAAGAAAAAAAATTGAAAATTAAAAAATAAATAAATAAATAAATAAGAAAAAAGAAAAAAGAAAAAAGAAAAAGAAGAAGAAGAAGAAGAAAATAAAAAATAAAATAAAAATAAAATTCAAATTCAAATCCAAATAAAAATTAAAAATAAATAAATAAATCAATAATACTAAAAATAAAAATAAAATATAATAAATAAATAAATCAAAAATAAAAATAAAACAAAAATATAAATATAAATAAATAAATAAATAATAAAAATAAAAATACAATAATTTAAAAATAAAAAATATAAAAATAAAAATAAATAATATATATATATATATATATATATATATATATATATATATATATAAACAAAACAAAAACCTAATCAAAACCAAATAAGAAAAATAAAAGGAGCACACCAAGCAAGAGGAATCAAGATCGACTAAGAGTGAAGTGCAGGAATCCAACATCTGCTAACCTTCCACCCATCATCCCTATTAAGGTTAACCGGCCTCTTTTCTATTTCCAAGGCTTCCCTTAACTTTAGTTTATAATTGTCTATACAAGTATGTATTATCTATACTTGTATGTACAATAGAAATGGAAAGAACATCTAATTAAATCTATATTTTCATTCTAAAGGGCATCACCAAGGAGTGTCACAAAGTAAAAGAACTAAAGCTAAATCTCTAGAGCCCATCACCAAGGAGTGTCACAAAGTAAAAGAACTAAAGCTATAGACAGGAGTTTGGCGAGTACTGTAAACATTGGTAAAATTTGAAAATATTTGTATTTGTAGATACATAGTTTTTTATATTTAAATTAATGTTTTTAATCAAAGAAAATTGATTAATTTATATTATTATTGGAAAATGCATTAAAAATAGTGCTCAAGTATCAAAGTTAAAAAAAAACAAGAAATACATTATCAGTTTGACATGTAATTAGACTTTTCATTAGAGCAACACATACACAATGGAGTTGTTAAATCCATGCAATATCATGCAATTAGACATTCTATTAGAGCAGCAAGTACACACAATGGAGCTGTGGGCAGACACTAGTGCCTGCAACTAGCTGGTTTTGCTTATGCATATGGAGTTGTCAACAGACATTAGTGCGTGCAACGAGCTAATTTTTCTTAGAGCTAGCTTGGGCATCTGCCTTTGCCATATCTTAGTTGGGCTGCTCTTGCTTGGGCATCTGCTTCTGTGTAGTCATTACTTTTTTTTCTGACTCTCTTCATATCTTCGTTGGGTCGTTGAAGCTTGGGAATCTACAGATAGGTGGTTGGGTTGGGCTTATATGGAAGAAGAAAGATTAATAAAGGTAGGACACTTATAGGTGACTTAGGTGGGTCAAAGATCATAGAGGGAGTTTTTATTATGTATAGTAAATAAGTTGATTGAGAGCCTTCCCAATAAGAAGAAGATTTTTCTTACAAATTAAGAAGAAGGGGGTTCTTGGTTGGAAAAATCTTGATTTATGGAAAAAAATTGTTTGAACCACGCCCATTCTCTCTTTAATAAGCAAGCTTTTTGTGGATGAACAACTATTGTTGAAGTGTAGTTGGATTCAATAATTCCTTTCTGATATCCTGTGAGGACTGAATGACAGGCAGATACCATTGCTAGCACTACCATGGGGAACGAAGACCTTTGTTGCAGTGATTGATACGATACCATTCAAATAGGGAAATAGGGGTTTGCTCACTTCTTTAAAACCATTGCAGTACATTAAACTTTAGAGTCTGTATTTTGGGTAAGAAAGAAGATCATTTTCTCTTTCAAATATTCATTGGACTGAAAAATTTAAGAGTAGAACCTGTACCAGTCAGAAGCCGGACACCAAACCAGAAGGACAATGAAGCGATCAAGTTGGAAGATAATTTCCCTTCTTTTGGTGAGTTGGGCAGTTGAAGGTCAACATGGTAGAAGCATGCAAGGTCATGCGACCTAGTTCTATTGAAAGGAAAAAGGGTGAAGATTACAACCTTTCAACAGGGTGAAGATTACAGGTGAAGTTCCTTGGTTACATACTATATCAGATTACATAGTATATTGAGACAACAATTGCATATATCATGAATATATTTGAATTAATTGTCCTAATTTTTTGTTCTAGTTTACTATTCTTGTAAATTGAGAGGTTTAGATACATAAGGCACACATAAATTTTATTAAATGCACTCATGCACTAAAATAAATCCTTCTATTATGCAAAAAACTACTTTACCATTCCCTTGAATTGAAAGCTTTAGATGGAGACTACACATATAATTTTATTGGTTGCACTAGCCTAGTAAAACAATACTTGTATATTTAATTCAAGAACTACAAGATTGGAACATTTCCAATTTCAAGAATTTCATGCTTACATTGATATTGTTCAGTGCTGCAATTCTAAAGAATAATGTTCAGTTAAATTCGTGTGTGTTTTTTTCTAAAGAATAACCAATTTGAAGTATTTTTGTTATATTCTTTACTTTCCTTCCTATCAAAGAGTTTACTATGATGAAATGGAAAATATTCTAGGGATAATTTCAAATTGAATACTTTATGAGAGGGCCATTTAAATGAAAAAATGAATCAAATAATGTATTGTTAATCTATTTTTGATGGCCATTTAAATGAAAATATGAATAGAATAATGCATTGAAAAGATGAATCAATAATGTATTGTTAATTGAGTTTTGTTCGTAGGTCCTTTAGGACAACAATAAAAAAAAAATATCATACCTGATTGAAGCAGTTGGCCAGGAGGGGAAATTGGAAACTAGTACCTTTTGTTTGTTCACTTTTCTGCATTTTTCTACGAAAATGAAAATGGCATTTGCTGATGAAAGCTTTTTGCAAAAGTGCATTGCAGGATTCCTGCAAAATTCCCTCTTTCTGCAGAATCGCAAACTTTTGTTTGTTCACTTGTCTGCATTTTTCTAAGAAAATGAAAATGGCATTTGCTGATGAAATTTTCTGCAAAATTGCATTGCAGGGTTTCTGCAAAATTCCTTTTTTCTGCAAAATTGCAACCTTTTGTTTGTTTACTTGTCTGCATTTTTCTATGAAAATGAAAATGACGAAAATGAAAATGGAATTTGCTGATCAAAGTTTTCTGCAAAATTGCATTGCAGGGTTTCTCCAAAATTCCTTCTTTCTGCAAAATTGCATGCTTTTGTTTGTTCACTTATGTGCATTTTTCTACGAAAATGAAAATGGAATTTGCAGATGAAAGTTTTCTGCGGGTTTCTGCAAAATTCCTTCTTTCTGCAAAATTGCATTGTAGGTTTCTGCATAATTCTCTCTGATGGATTGAAGAGGTGGGGTATAAATTCCCTGTGATGGATTGAAGAGGGGGATTGAAGGGGTGCATGAGGGCGGTGGAATGAAATTAAAGAGGGGGAAGGAGCATAGAACAGGTGACAAGTGGGCATAGAATAAGTGACAAGTGGCGAGAAGAATGACAAGTGGCATGACTATTGCTCAACCATGGCTGTTTGAAAACTTTGGATATGTATGGGTGAACAAGTTCCCTTTAACATTAAATGATTTGGAATTAATGTTAGCTGCAAACTAGCATTAAACTAACATTGATTTCCCATTTAGAAGTTATTATCCAAGTTTTTATAAGAATAGAGCAAATCATGTCCTTTTGCTTGCAATAATATGTCGAAATAAAAACTTTGCATTAAAATTTGTTTAATCGCATGGCTCCTTTAAAACATTGATTTAAACCTTAAAAACCTTAAATATAGTGGTTGGTTAAAGAGAATTAATGTTACCTCAATTCCTATTGATTGCAAGAGTCCCTGCTATGCCTAAGGCAGGGACTGATAAGAGTATTATGTTTTGGATAAGTATACATATGAAAATAGCATATTAATCTAATACTTTGCAAAGAAATTTTAAATACAACCACAAGGCTGATAACGACTTGGTCATTCAGAATTATATAAATAAATATTCGTTCGGATGTATGCTCGCTATACATAAAGAAAATTACATTGTATTTCTCAACCAAATATATAGGATGTTTAAAGAAGAACATGGGTTTGTTCAATAAAATAAAATAACAATATACTACACAGGATTTATGCATCTGTTAGGAACCATTGACACCACTTCTCAAGTATATGGAAAAGAGGTATTCAGTTGAGTGAACACGACTGATATGTAGAAAAGATACTTAGTATTGTTGTGCACAAAGTCGCCAGAGACAAGTAGGGTCTACTGTAAGTGTACACCAATTTAATCCATACCTATATCAAAATTAAGGAAAAACCATAATTAAAAATGATATTAAAAGAGTTTGAGCATAAAAATGATGACAAACATCATCTTGCTGGAGTTGAATCCAAACATATGCCTATCGATGGATAGTGTTCCATGTGACCTTGGTACTCTGTAAGATTTAACAAAAAATGTACATGACCGTACTGACTGAGGAAAATAATCATGACCCTTGTGAGAATAAAACAAAAACATAACCAACTAGTAAATTGAGTTATATATGATAGAAATAGCTAAAATCACAAAATTACAGAAACACAATCATATATTATACACAAATGGTGTATGTGTAAACACACTCACACACACGGATTTACATTCTAATTACTCTATTAAATAGAGCTTTTGAGATCCAACTTATTCCTAATTTAGAGAGAGTGGTTGAGAGAATTTTTCAACCATCACAAACCAACTTCTCAAATATGGAATGTAAGCATTAACTCCAACATCCCCCTTTAATGATTACATTACATGAATTTATTGAATTCACTCATAAATAACAAAATAATCAAGCTTATCAGTAGATGCTCCATCAAGTTGCCTCATAATCCTAAGAAAGGTGTAGTTGGCAAGTTGGATTCCCGAGTTCACTTCCTCAACTCCCGAATCAAGGACCTCCTGAAGTCAATTACTGGACAACATCCCAATCTGTCGCATAACCTCATTAGGAGACCACTTCCACGTCTACCACTAACGAGGGATCCTTCCCTAGATCCGCAACTGTCATGCTATCTGGACAACCATCCATATTGAGCCTTACTGCCACTTGATCTCTTCAAACACAATTCATTACATTTTGCAATTGTTGAACTCCTAGTCATTCTATGGACGAGCTCCCATCCACCCAAATACATGGGTGCCAACCACTGTACTCGCCATTTATCTAGAAAATTCGTCTAAATACAGAATGTATCTAGATTTAGTTATTACATCATGACCATTTTATTTAAAAAATTTCCATCAATTCTACAAACAAAATAATGATAAGACAAACTCACAATAAGTCTAAATAATTCTCTCTCACTAAGAGTAACATAATTACATCATATGCCCACATCTCTCTGTTATTTCGAAATATTTAATGATTTCCAATGGCTATTCCAATGTGCGCTCGTTTTTTGAAACCAGTACTCCACTGTTCAGCCCATATGATCAGGATTCACAACTCATCTGTCTGTATTGCTATATTGTGGAATTCAGAGTATCCGTTGCAATGATGTATCAAACGTAGCCTCCGGAGGTGTGCCGATCATCACAGGATCTGATCTCCGCAAGTACTGACAAGCAGGAACTAAGCTCCAGATCATCGAGCGGGTCGAAGGAAATAATGCGGACGGGCCCAGTCAATTACTTGCAGAAAGAAGAAGAATATGGGGAGGAGTGGCTGCGGGAGATGCTCGGGCGATACCATTCACATTATAATGGATACAATGAAATCAGGTGCTCATCTGTGCTTGTGCAGCGCATGGAGGCACCAATGAGCATTGTGTGGTCACTGGTTCAGAGATTCGAGAAGCCCCAAATCTATAAGAACTTCATTCGCACCTGTTGCAACTGTTAACGCAGAGCTATGACAGATCACGTAATTGGACTACTTCACAACAGTATTGTTGCCAGCCCTACGTTTATGACAAGGCCCATGTGCTGCTGTAATCTGTCACCATTAATAAAAAATAGCAAATTATGAATAATTTCTATTAATTAATTTATCATATCGATGGGTAATTTCTATGGGTACTCCGCCTGCAGAAAATAAGGTTATGGAGAATAGACACAGAAACAGATCGGGTCGCAAATTGATGCAATTGCAAGACTATGGCGATGGCGGGGTTAATCGTCATAGGCCAATACTTCCCTCAATATAAGGTCATTCTTGTGATGGACACTACTCTTCTGTGCAACCATTCACTAAACATAATATTGAGAGCGTCGACGATCCGAATCTTCAATGACCATTTCATTTTGATCATCTAAGTCGAGATCCAAATCAACTGCAATCTCACAAATTCTTCACAACCACACATGCCGGATTCACAAACAGATAATAATCACTCAACAAAACTCAATTACACACAAGTCTCTGACCCTGTGCTCTGATACCATGATAGAAATAGCTAAAATCACAAAATTACAGAAACACAATCATATATTATGTACAAGTGGTGTATGTGTAAACACACACACACACACGGATTTACATTCTGATTACTCTATTAAATAGAGTTTTTGAGATCCAACTTATTCCTAATTTAGAGAGAGTGGTTAAGAGAATTTCTCAACCATCACAAACCAACTTCTCAAATATGGAATGTAAGCATTAACTCCAACAATATATATATATATATATATATATATATATATATATATATATATATATATATATATATATATATATAAGTGTGTAAGAACCATAGAAAAAGAAGGATAATATATTCTCTGTTGAAAATACATGAACGAAAATTTATAAGATAAAGCAAATTATAAAGAAGCAGTCCAAACTTCCAATTCTCGAAAGGACGTGGCTAGGGCAAAAATGCAAGACAAATTCAGTAAACATTACTTGGGGTTTTTAGGGACAAAACCTAGGGTGTAAAATTAAAATAAACTCTATAGTTAAAGAATGGAAACTTTAAAATAAACTCACATTCAAACTTACCAAAGAGATGAGATGTCGATGTGAGGACTGCACAAAACCCTATGTAAAAGGGGAATGGTGAGTATGATAATAACAACCAAAATTTTCCAAATGCACAAGGCACAAGGAGATTATAAACCATTTCAAAGAGATTTTCCTATAAAAATACCAAGGATGGACAACGCACTCATAATGGTGTATATTAATTAAAGACTGCGCTTTGTTGTAGAGAAAAAAATATCCAATATTTTACTTTTTGTTTTTAATATTAATTTGTTAGGTTTATAATATTAATAATTTTTTTGGGTTATTGATGTTTTTTTGTTTATAATATTAATAGTCTCTTTGCTTTATTGACGTTTTATGTTTATATTATTAATATTTCATTGTATTTATTCATTTATTGGGTTTATAACATCGATTCCTAAATTTTTTGAATTCTTTCGATTCGTAATATTATTCTCCTCAATTTATTAAATCCAAATATTGAGGTTTAAATATTAGTCCTAGAGTTTAAAACTAATGCATGGTCCAATGTCACATTATGAAAAACACTGACTCAATATGAAAATCAACTATGGGAAACCATTGTTAATTAGCGTTAGCCGTAGTTGGTCAATGTCATCCATGGTCAAATGTCACATTCTAACAAATATTGTCTCAATATGAAAATCACCCATGGCCAACCATGGTCATAGTTGGTCCAACGTTGTATTGTGACAACAATTGTCTCAATGTTTAAATCAAGCATGGTAAACCATGTTTATTCCCCTCGGTTTATAATATTGATAATCATGTGACTTTATCAATCATTTTTATTTAAAAAATTGATTCCTAAGATTTATTAATATCTTTATTAATCATGTGAGTTTTTCATTCATTTGTAATTAAAATATTTATTCCTAGCCTTTACTAATCTTTTTTGTTTTCTATATGGATCCCTTGGCCTTGTTGACCTCTTATGTTTTTAATATTTTTCCCTTGGGTTTCCCAATTCCTTTGATTTATAGTATTAAACCCTTGGGTTTATTAGTTCTTTTGGTTTATAATATTAATAATCCCTTGTGTTTATTAATTAGTTGATTTTAAAATATTGATTCTTATGGTTTATTAATTTCTTAGGTTTTTGAGTTAAAAATATTTATTCTTAGGGTTTGTTACTCTCTTGTGTTTTTAATAATTTTCCCTTGGTTCACCAATTCCTTTGGTTTATAATATTAAACCCTTGATTTTATTATTTCTTTTGGTTTATATTATTAATAATCCTTTGGGTTTATTAATCTCTTGAGTTTAAAATATTAAATACTATGGTTAATTAAATTCTTAGGTTTTGGGTTTACACTATTAATTAATAGGGTATATTACTCTCTTGAGTTTAAAATATTAATTCTTAAGGTTTCTTAATTTCTTTGTTTATAACACTAATATTTATTCCTTAGCTTTATAACATTTTTCCGTTGGGTTTACTAATTTCTTGGGTTGATAATATTAAATGCTTGTGCTTATTTGTTCCTTACCTTTATAATCTTAATAATTCCTTTGGTTTATAATATTACTTATTTTGGTTTATAACATTAATAATCCGTTGAGTTTATTAATCCCTTGTGTTTAAAATATTAATTCTTAGGGTTTGTTAATTTCTTAGGTTTTTGAGTTTCAAATAACAATTATTAGGGTTTATTAATCTCTTGTGTTTTTAATATTGATACGTTGGCCTTATTCATCCCTTAGGTTTAAACTATTTATCCTCTGGCTCCCCAATTCCTTTGGTTTATAATATTAAACCCTTGGTTTTACTAGTTCTTTTGTTTTATAATATTAATAACCCCTTGGGTTTATTAATCTATTGAGTTTAAAATATTATTTCATAGGTTTTTTTAATTTCTTAGGTTTTTGAGTTTAAAATATTAATTATTAGGTTTTATTAATATCTATTGTTTTTTATATTTCTCTTAGCCTTATTGATGCCTTAGGTTCTTAATATTTATCCCTTGAGTTCACCGATAAACTTATTATAATATTAATAAAATATTATTATTATATTATTTTTGAATTATATTATAGTTTGAATTAAAACTATTAATGTATTAAAATAATTTAATAATATATTTTTATTATATATTTTACTATTGAGTAATATAATATTATATATTCTAATATTATATATATGTATAGTTAATATTATTAATATATTATAAGTAAATATATTAAATATATTGGTAATTATAATTATAAATATATAATATTTATTTTGGTGAAACACATGTGGTGGGTAGTGGATATAGGCCTATCAACGTATATCAATGATATTGGTGAATGTGGTTGTAAATCTATTTCATATAAGCCTATCAACGTGTATCAACTACATTGGTAAATGTGATTGTGCTAGTATATTTTTTTGTTAAAAATACATGAATAAAACTTCTAATTCTAGAAAGGGTGCAACTAGGGCCAAAATGAAAAACAAATTCAATAAACATTAATTGGGGTTTTTAGGGACAAACCCTAAAGTATAAAATTAAACTAAACTCTATAATTAAAGAATGAAAACTTTAAAATCAACCCACATTGAAACTTACCAAAGAGATGAGATATCGATGTGAGGACTGCACAAAACCCTATGTAAAAGAGGAATGGTGAGTATGATAATAACAACCAAAATTTTCCAAATGCACAATGCACAAGGACATTATAAACCATTTCAAAGATATTTTCCTATTAAAAGACCAATGATGGACAACGCACTCATAATGGTGTATCTTAATGAAGGAATGCCCTTTGTTCTAGAGAAAAAAATATTCAATCTCCAACTTTTTCTCTGAGGAACAAAATAAAAGATATGAGTCATTATAATAAAAATGAGTTATAACGGAGGTTTTTAGTGTTATAAAATTGGTCAAAATTGTTAAAATAAATCTCCACTACAACATATATTTGTGGTAGTAGATGTTTTATTGGAGCCGATAACGGAACTTCATCACAAATAAAATAATATCGGTGGCCAAAATTTTTAGCGGATGTTATCTTAGCAGTGAAGTTACAGCAAAAATCACACTAATGTGTTAATAATATAAAATAATCAAGATGTAAATTTAAATAAAAGAATCGAAACTAGAAACAAATGTTTGGAGTACTGATGCATTAAATTTATAAATGTATCAATGCTTTAACAATAAAAATCAATGAATCATACAATCTATGATACCATGCAGTGGGGCGTTGAATGAAAACAAAATCAATGTATAAAAAGTATACCACCCTCGTGCTTATGTCTTCGAAAAACGCTTGAAGTGGTACTTTTCAAGAAGGACACTGGGGCATGGAAAAAAATATTGTAGCCCTGGTGCCTTTATCTTCCAATGCATTAGGTAGTTATCTGTAACAATGCATGAGTGTTGATGAATTATATAAACAGCCCCGATTCTTCAAAAGAATAATTCTTTATTCTTATGTGTTTGCAAAAGGAATGGTGGTTTACTTTTCACAAAAGGCACTAGTGCATGCAAAAAAAATATTGCAATACAGGTGCTTTTATGTAATCTAACACGTTAGTGCTTTAAAGTTATTGATGCATAAATGCATCAAAGGCTAATCACACTGGTGCATGAAATATATATCTTCCCCTCGTGCATATTTTTATTTTACAAATTCATCCAGATACTATTTTTGTTATTAGAAATATTGCTCTGAAAATTGTGAATTTGAAGTGGTTCACATTAAGATACGATGTTTCGGTATCCATTTTCTCTTTTTTTAAAACATTGACCCATGACAGTGCAATTATTGTGATTTTTAAAATTTGTTATTCATTGAAAAATCAACATATATGTTATAACAATATTCATATAAATTTAATTTTGATTCGTGTATTTGTATAGGATATTTGGATTCATTTGTTATATCATCATATTTCACATCTCTTCATTATAATATATAATTAGTGATGTAACATTTCACAATGAATCTGGATGAAACACTTGAATAAATAAAAGTTTATTTTATTATATATGAAGAAAAGGCTCTTTGTAATTCAAAATAGGATAGTTATTGGTAACTCTTTGTCTTTCAATTGGGACACTATGTCCATTACATTGAACAAAAAATATGATTTTTTCAAAAAAATATTTCAAAAAATACAACATTGTGCTTTAATATCCAAATAGATCATCATTCTTTGTTTGAATTGTTGTCAGTGCTTGAGATACTTCCATGAATTGGGTTATTCGGAAGAATTTTTTGTTGATTGCATAAAAAAAAGTGTTATGAGTGTATCTACATTGATCAGAATAATAAAATTTGAAATAAATAATATGCATCAATGTAAATCGAAAAGAAATGTATCATAGCAAGAAGCGAGTCCTGAACTATACATATTCATTCAAAAAAAATCACATTCCTTCTTTCAATAACTCTTTCTTTGGCATAGTCTCATTCTTTGTTTTTTGCCAGTTTTATATCCCTTAATTAATTATAAACTCGAAAAAGTAAAACAACATACTTTGTTTCTTGCAAGTCTTATACACCTTAATAAATCAGAGAGTTAATATAAAATATTTATTTTTCTTGTTTTATAAATTATAAACTCGAAGAAGTAAAACAACATAGATACTTGAAAATTACACAATTAATTTTGATATACCAATATATACCCACAACCCACATTTAAAACAATATCAATAAATTTTTCCCATTTTACTTCTTTGTATATTAACACCTATTTGAAGATATTAAAAAATGGTTATTGTAAGACAACTTAAAATATATAAAAATTAAATCTTAATTTGTTTTTCGGCCTCGATTTTGTTCAATTTTCGACATCCTTTTTCCCTTTAATTACTCAATATTTTATCTATTTTACTATCATTATGCATTATTATTGAGCTATTATCTTATCTCGCACTAGTAGTATGATTCCTTGATGCAGGAGCATCGGACACAGAATAGACAGGAGTTGGCTAACTGTCTCACTGTTAGCTATGTTCGTAGACGGGTTACTAAACCTATGTTGTTTTTTTATTTATTTTTTCTCATTAGTTATCATTTAGAAAATATGGTAGGATTAGGGGGATTATAATGTTTTATAGTTAATTGGGACTTTTCTTTTAAAAACTGAAAATGTAGTTATAATAATACGGTTGAACTGTCAACCGAAAAACAGAAGCAGGCTATCACCTACAGGATACAAATAATAGAATTTTGTTGGACAGAGTGTTCGATTTTCCTTCAAGAAAAGAAAGAATAGAAAAAAAACTGAGTTCGAAAAAAAACCATCTGTAACTTAATTTCTTTCCAGCGAAGTTGTTGAATTCAAATTGATATCTATGAAACAAGATCTTAATTTCTTTTCATATTGTTTTGTGTAATGCACGTTGGTTTGGAATGTATACAAAACTGAACTGAAAGAATTTGAAACTACTGCCAAATAGAATAACATACATAGGAGGAAGAACGCTTATTTTTGAAACCAGTGACAGGACCACACAGGAAACGTAAGAGATACTAAATCATCAAGAATGAATAGAACTATCAACTCCAGAGCGGAATCAGGCAGTAAAGAAACCACAAATCGAGACAGGCAAGCTTTCATCACAAAAACAAGTTAAAATTGATTACGAAGAGAAATATTTTCGTATTTATAGTAAAGAGTTTGTCAAAGTCCTGAACTGTCCAGAGAAAGAGCGAGACAGAGTCTCAAGCAATAAACTGAAGGAGGGTTTGTAACCGGAGCCTTATAATTACAAAAAAAATATAAAACCCACCAGGCATTTCTCATTTTACATCAATTACAGTGTGAAACTATAACGGCCAACTGGCATCTGGTAACTAGAGACTATAAAATTTCAACTATTGAAAGTGCAGAGCGGAGTCGACCCTACCCTTGGGGTTTCGACGATTAAGGAGAGACCACCAGACGAGATAAACCCGAGCAAGAACCTGTAGAACACATAGCAAATTTCTGTTAGAGTTGTGAACAAAGTTAAGGGTTCAAATTGATAAACTAGAAAGAAAAAAACTGGGCAGATAGGAGTTGGAGAAAACCTACCGAAAAGGTTGAAAACGGGGCAGGACTAACATTCCAGGTTTGGACCAACAACCTGCTCACAGAGGAGCGGAAAATGGTCAGAGACATCGGATAAAAAGTATGGAATTGCCAACAATGAAGGAGCGAAGTACCTGTGACTTCGTTGATTGAGCACAAGCGGCCAGAGGGAGTCTTGGCAGTCCAACACCTGGAGCACAAAAGACATCATACAGTGGAACGAATTAGTAGTTGAACGTGCAAGAGCATTACAGACGTGAAAGAACGAAAAAAAAAAAAACAAAGAAGAAGGGCGGACAGTAAACCATTTACCAACCATCCGGCAACGAGCTGCATTGCCAAGTTCGCAGACAGAGCAGACGATGGAAAAAGTCGCACAACAAGACTTCAACGGAATTGTTAACTGAAGGAAGGATAATTCCTTTCACACAGAAGCGCCAAGGCATAACAGTCGGATCAATGCAAAGTCACAGGGTTTGCGAAAATTAGAAAAAAAACCCTCCCCTCAGTTTCGCAAATGGAAATAACAAAACACAGCTCAATACCATTGCAAAAAGCGAGGAGACTGGCACAAGGCTCGGAGTGGGGCGAAGTTAATACAACATCTCACACGATAGGATTCGAATTAATTGCCACAACAGTCGAGACATCTTCCAGGTACCGTGGCCCATCATTGTCCATTTATGGTGATACGTTCATATTTATTTAACTGTTGAGTTGTTAAATGACCTGGCAGAATTGTGAATCCCTCATATAACTTTTTCCATATTTAATTGTACACACAACTGTGCATAGCCACGTGTAAGTAGGGCTGGACACCGTCAATTTTTGGTATCGAAGCGGGTTTGCTGAACAGAGGAAATGGAGGTTGGTAGGCGAGGACGGGGAAGAGGGAGAGTAATCCGTAGAGGAGTAGAAGAGGGATTGAGATAGGAAATTCAAATTTTGAATGAACGATTAGCAGCAGTGGAGGCTAGGAGGAGGAGAGACCCCGCAGGAGGGGATGACATTGATGAGGAGGTTGCAGAACCGACAGATGGTTTTGAAGGGGAGGCACGTTAACTCAGATTATTGAGGTCAATTTTGTTATCTAGTAATAAGCCAAAACATGAACTTTCTACTTATGACGGAAGTTTGTCAGCAGATGTATTGCTGGATTGGCTTAGTGAAGTGAACAAATATTTTGATTTTGAAGAGATCAGTGAAGACAAGAGGGTGAAGTTCGCTGCCACCAAGTTGAAGGGACATGCGTCCTTGTGGTGGGACAGTGTTCAGGCAGAAAGGAAGAGGCTAAATAAACAAACTATAAAGAAGTGGGCTAGAATGGAGGCCAAGCTGAAAGAAAATTTTCTACCTAAAGATTATCAAATTATGCTATATAGGCAAGTACAGAATTTGAGGCAAAGGGGAGTGACAGTCAAAGAGTATACAGAATAATTTTATAAGTCGAATTTGAGGGCAGGATATATATAAGATACCCCAGAAAAAACAACAAGGTTTGTGAATGGACTGAGAGGGGAGATACTGGATGAAATCGGTATTCTCTCACCCAGAGCCTTGGATGAGGCCTATCAGTTTTCCTTGAAGGTGGAAGAGAAAATAATCAGGAAGAAGAATGCCAGAATAGGAGGTGGATCTGATAGAGGAAAGGGGAAGACCTTTGGCAGAGGCAGGGGTACAGGTTCCAATGAAGAAGGCAGCAGTTCCAAATCTGCAAGAACAGCAGAAAAGGACAACATCACTAGAGGGGGACGACCAAACCAGCGAGGGAGAGGTAATGGTCGGGGTAGAGGAGCTGTCCAGTGCTATAGGTGCCACAAGTGGGGGCACAAGTCGTATGAATGTCCTGAAGGTGAACCAGCAGGTGGGAGAGGAGCTTATGCTGCCCAAACTAAGGAAGCGGAAGCACCGCCTCGGGAAGTGGAAAATGCACCAGAGATAGGGGAAGCCTTGGTGCTGAACAAGGTGTTGATAAAACCAGCGAAAGAGATTGTGGAACCATATCAAAGAAAGGCCTTGTTCCGGACAGTTTGCAAATCACAGGGTAAGTGCTGCAAACTGATCATTGACAGCGAGAGTACCGATAATTTGGTGGCCACGGAAATGGTGGAGAAATTGGGACTGAAAAGGTTGAAACATCCCACTCCTTACAAATTTTCGTGTCTAGAAAAGGGGCATCAACTGTTGGTGGACGAACAGTGTGAAGTAGAGTTCCAGAGAGGCAGATACAAGGACAAAATTATCTGCGACGTTATGCCAATGGATGTCTGCCACATACTGTTAGGGAGGCCCTGGCAGTATGACAGAAAGTAATTCAGGATGGAAAGACAAAAAACTTTACAAGTTTGTCAAAGATGGGATAAAGCACACGCTTGTGCCCATCAAGGAGGACAACACAGCAGAAGCGAGTGGAGTAAAAGCATTACTAGTGGGCAGAAAAGAGTTTTTGAAGCAGATGGAGGATAATGATGTTAATTTTGTTGTTGTAAGGAGACCAAAGACAGTGGTCCTGCATACCAAGATCACAGATCTGCCAGAGGAGATCCAGGATATGTTGCAGGATTTTGGCGACATCATAGTAGATGATTTACCTGATGAATTGCCACCTAAAAGAAGCATCAGTCACTGTATTGATTTTATACCAGGATCTAGCTTACCGGATAAGGCATCTTATCGTATGAGCCCGAAGAATAATGAAGAAATTCGAAAACAGGTGCAGGAATTGCTTGATAAAGGGCTGATCAGAGAAAGCATGAGTCCATGTGCAATTCTGACAGTTTTGGCTCCAAAGAAAGGTGGCGAATGGCGAATGTGCATAGACTCAAGGGCTATTAATAAAATTACCATTACGTATAGGTTTCCATTGCCGAGAATGGACGACATGATGGACTGTTTGAGTGGAGCAGCCTATTTTTCGAAGATTGACTTGAAGAGTGGATATCATCAGATTAGAATTCGGGAAGGAGATGAGTGGAAAACAGCCTTCAAGACAAACGAAGGGTTGTATGAGTGGCTAGTGATGTCATTTGGTTTGAGTAACACCCCTAGCACGTTTATGTGCCTAATGAAAAAAGTGCTGAAAGAGTTCATTTGGAAGTTTGTAATCGTTTATTTGGATGACATACTGATTTTCAGCAAGACAAGAGAAGAACACTTCAGGCATGTTCGAAGTGTATTGAGGAAGCTGCAGCAGAATAAGCTGCTGATAAATCTGAAGAAGCGTACATTTTTCCAGCAGGAGTTAGTATATCTGGGTTTTCTGATTGCAGAAAACGAGTTGAAAATGGATCCAGAAAAGGTTGCAGCTATAATTAGCTGGCCATCCCCGAAGAGTTTAATTGAAGTCCGAAGTTTTCATGGATTAGCAAGTTTTTACAGGAAATTCATTAGGAATTTCAGTGAAATCTACACACCCATGTTGGATACGATCAAGAAGGTAAATCATCCTTTTTGCTGGATAGAGGCAGCAGAGAAAAGTTTTCAGAATTTAAAGAAGAAGATCACAGAAAGACCGATATTGAGGCTGCATGACTTCAACAAAATTTTTCAAGATCGTTGTGACGCCAGCGTTACAGCCATTGGGGCAGTACCTAGTCAAGAAGACAGGCCAGTTGCCTATTTTAGTGAAAAGTTGAACGAGAGTAGATAGAAGTACTCAACCTATGACAAGGAATTCTACGCAATTGTCCAAGCATTGAAGCATTGGAGACATTATTTATTGGGTAATGAGTTCGTTTTATTTTCGGATAATTCTGCATTACAGTACATTATGCAGTAGCATAAGTTGAACCATAAACATGTAGAATGGGTTGAGTATCTACAGAGTTTTACATTCGTACTGAAACATATTAGCGGGCAGACCAACAAGGTGGCAAATGCTTTAAGTAGAATGGCTTTACTCTTGCAGGAATAATAATCCATGGTTGGACTACAATTTACAGGAAGGCTTATTGTTCAGGGGAGGGCAGTTATGCATTCCCGACTGTTCAATGAGAGAGAACATTATCCGGGAAAAGCACAGTGGAGGTATATCCAGACATTTCGGCATAGACAAGACATTATCGCAGGTCGAGCACTTTTATTTCTGGCCTAGGTTACGACGGGACGTGCAGAGGTACGTGATCAGGTGTAAAACATGTCAATTCGCAAAGGGTTGCAGTCAAAACGCAGGACTTTATATGCCACTACCCATTCCGAGTAGACTTTGGGACTCAGTTAGCTTGGACTTTGTCTTAGGTCTAACTAAGAAATAGTGGGGTTTTGATTCAGTGATGGTGGTAGTGGATCGGTTTTCGAAAATGGCACATTTTATACCTTGCAGGAAAACCAGTGATGCTACTCATGTAGCACACTTGTTTTTCACGGAGATTGTCAGACTGCATGGACTACTGAGGTCCATCATTTCCGACAGGGACGTGAGGTTCACGGGACATTTTTGGCGGACCCTGTGGAAGAAGTTGGGCACTCAGTTACAATTCAGCTCCGCTTATCACCCACAGACTTATGGGAAAACAGAGGTGGTGAACAGGAGCCTTGGAAATCTACTACGGAGCTTCATAGGTGAAAATTCTCAGATGTGGGACCGCGTACTTGCACAGGCAGAATTTGCGTACAACAATTCACCGAATCGTAGCACAGGTTACAGTCCCTTCCAGATCTTGTATGGCATGCACCCTCGCGGAGTGCATGAACTACGGGATTTAGGAAAACTCGAAAAACGGAGCGCTGATGGGGAATATTTTGCCCAAGCAATGAGCAACTTGCATGAATAGGTGAAACTGAAATTACAGGACAACAGTCAGAAGTACAAACAGTAGGCTGATTCAAAAAGGTGGGAGGTTCAATTTAATGTTGGAGATGAATTTATTGCACACTTGCACAAGGAACGATTTCCGAAAAGGGAATATAACAAGCTGAAATTTAAAAACATCAGCCCCTGCAAAATCATTCGCAAATTTTCTGCCAATGCTTATGAGTTACAGTTGCCACCTGGAATAGGTATTTCACCCATCTTCAATGTGGTAGATATGTTTCCTTATGTTGTTGATTCTGAGGATAACACGACAGTAAGGCCAGAACGGGACACCCAACGTGATGAAGATTCTTGGGTGAGAAAGATGCCCACGGCACACCCCCTTGAGATCGAGAGTATTCTCGACACATAGGTAGCCAAGCGCACACGCAGGAAGGAATATTTGCGCTATTTCGTCAAGTGGAAGAATCGTCATATTGAGGACAGTTCGTGGCTTGACGAAGCACAGATACGAAAGGATGGTTATTCGGTCGACGATCTCATGGAACGGAGCCATGACTTTTTGTCACCCCGGGAGCCTGATGCAGGAGCATCAGACACAGAATAGACAGGAGTCGGCTAACTGTCTCATTGTTAGCTATGTTCGTAGACGGGTTACTAAACCTGTGTTGTTTTTTTATTTATTTTTTCTCATTAGTTATCATTTAGACAATACAGTAGGATTAGGGGGATTCGAATGTTTTATAGTTAATTGGGAGTTTTCTTTTAAAAAATGAAAATGTAGTTATAATAATACGGTTGAACTATCAACCAAAAAACAGAAGCAGGCTATCACCTACAAGATACAAATAACAGAATTTTAATGGACAGAGGCTTCGATTTTCCTTCAAGGAAAGAAAGAATTAAAAAAAAAGAGTTCGAAAAAAAACCATCTGTAACTTAATTTCTTTCCAGAGAAGTTGTTGAATTCAAATTGAAATCTGTGAAACGAGATCTTAATTTATTTTCATATTGTTTTGTGTAATGCACGTTGGTTTGGAATGTATACAAAACTGAACTGAAAGAATTTGAAACTACTGCCAAATAGAATAACATACACAGAAGGAAGAACGCTTATTTTTGAAATCAGTGACAGGACCACATAGGCAACGGAAGAGATACTACATTATCAAGAACGAACAGAACTATCAACTCCACAACGGAATCAGGCAGTAAAGCAACCACAGATCGAGACAGGTAAGCTTTCGTCACAAAAACAAGTTAAAATTGATTACGAAGAGAAATATTTTCGTATTTATAGTAAAGAGTTTGTCAAAGTCCTGAACCGTCCAGAGAAAGAGCGAGACAGAGTCTCAAGCAATAAACTGAAGGAGGGTTTGTAAACAGAGACTTATAATTACAACAAAAAGATAAAACCCACCAGGCATTTCTCATTTTAGATCAATTGCAGTGTGAAACTATAACGACCAAGTGGCATCTGGTAACTAGAGACTATAAAATTTCAGCTATTGAAAGTGCAGAGCGGATTCGACCCTACCCTTGGGGTTTCAACGATTAAGGAGAGAACGCCAGATGAGATAAACCTGAGCAAGAACCTGTAGAACACATAGAAAATTTCTGTTAGAGTTGTGAACAAAGTTAAGGGTTCAAATTGACAAACTAGAAAGAAAAAAACTAGGCGGATAGGAGTTGGAGAAAACCTACCGAAAAGGTTGAAAACGGGGCAGGACTAACATTCCAGGTTTGGACCAACAACCTGCTCATAGAGGCGTGGAAAACGGTCAGAGACATCGAATAAAAAGTGTGGAATTGCCAACAGGGAAGGAGCGAAGTACCTGTGACTTCGTTGATTGAGCACAAGCGGCCACAGGGAGTCTTGGCAGTCCAACACCTGGAGCACAAAAGACATCATACAGTGGAACGAATTAGCAGTTGAACATGCAAGAGCATTACAGATGTGAAAGAACAAAATAAAAAAAAAAGAAAAAGAAAAAGGGCCAACAGTAAACCATTTACCAACCATCCGGAAACGAGCTGCATTGCCAAGTTCGTAGACAGAGCAGACGATGGAAAAAGTCACACAACGAGACTTCAACGGAATTGTTAATTGAAGGAAGGACAATTCCTTTCACACAGAAGAGCCAAGGCATAACAGTCAGATCAGTGCAGAGTCACAGGGTTTGCGAAAATCAGGAAAAAAAACCTCCCCTCAGTTTCGAAAATGGAAATAACAAAACACAGCTGAATACCGTTGCAAAAAGTGAGGAGACTGGAACAAGGCTCGGAGTGGGGCGAAGTTAATACAACATCTCACACGATAGGATTTGAATTAATTGCTACAACAGTCGAGACATCTTCCAGGTACCGTGACCCATAGTTGTCCATTTATGGTGATACGTTCATATTTATTTAATTGCTGAGTTGTTAAATGACCTGGCGGAATTATGAATCCCTCATATAACTTTTTCCAGATTTAATTATACACACAACTGTGCATATCCACGTGTAAGTAGGGTTGGACGCCGTCAATTTTTGGTATCAAAGCAGGTTTGCTGAACAGAGGAAATGGAGGTTGGTAGGCGAGGACGGGGAAGAGGGAGAGTAATCCGTAGAGGAGCAGAAGAGGGATTGAGAGAAGAAATTCAAATTCTGAATGAGCGATTAGCAGCAGTAGAGGCTGGGAGGAGGAGACACCCCGTAGGAGGGGATGACAGTGACGAGCAGGTTGCACAACCGACAGATGGTTTTGAAGGGGAGGCACCTGAACTCAGATTATTGAGGTCAGTTTTGTTATCCAGTCATAAGCCAAAACATGAACTTTCTACTTATGACGGAAGTTTGTCAACAGATGTATTGCTGGATTGGCTTAGTGAAGTGAACATATATTTTGATTTTGAAGAGATCAGTGAAGACAAGAGGGTGAAGTTCGCTACCACCAAGTTGAAGGGACATGCGTCCTTGTGGTGGGACAACATTCAGGCAGAAAGGAAGAGGCTAAATAAACAGCCTATAAAGAAGTGGGCCAGAATGGAGGCCAAGCTGAAAGAAAAGTTTCTACCTAAAGATTATCAAATTATGTTGTATAGGCAAGTACATAATTTGAGGCAAAGGGGAGTGACAGTCAAAGAGTATATAGAAGAATTTTATAAGTTCAATTTGAGGGCAGGATATATAGAAGATACCCCAGAAAAAATAGCAAGGTTTGTGAATGGACTAAGAGGGGAGATACTGGATGAAATCGGTATTCTCTCACCCAGAACTTTGGACGAGGCCTATCAGTTTGCCTTGAAGGCAGAAGAGAAAGTAATCAGGAAGAAGAATTCCAGAAGAGGAGGTGGATCTGGCAGAGGAAAGGGGAAGGCCTTTGGCAGAGGCAGGGGTACAGGTTCCAATGAAGAAGGCAGCAGTTCCAAATCTGCAGGAACAGCAGAAAAGGACAACAACACTAGGGGGGCGACCAAACCAGCGAGGGAGAGGTAATGGTCAGGGCAGAGGAGCTATCTAGTGCTATAGGTGCCACAAGTGGGGGCACAAGTCGTATGAATGTCCTGAAGGTGAACCAGCAGGTGGGAGAAGAGCTTATGTTGCCCAAATTGAGGAAGCGGAAGCACCACCTCAGGAAGTGGAAAATGCACCAGAGATAGGGGAAGCCTTAGTGCTGAACAAGGTGTTGATAAAACTAGCAAAAGAGATTGTGGAACCATATCAAAGAATGGCCTTGTTCCGAACAGTTTCAAAATCATAGGGTAAGTGCTGCAAACTGATCATTGACAGCGGGAGTACCGATAATTTGGTGGCCACAGAAATGGTGGAGAAATTGGGACTGAAAAGGTTGAAACATCCCACTCCTTACAAAGTGTCGTGTCTATAAAATGGGCATCAACTGTTGGTGGACAAACAGTGTGAAGTAGAGTTCCAGAGAGGCAGATACAAGGACAAAATTATCTGCGACGTTATGCCAATGGATGTCTGCCACATACTGTTAGGGAGGCCCTAGAAGTATGACAGAAAAGTAATTCATGATGGAAAGACAAAAAACTTTACAAGTTTGTCAAAGATGGGATAAAGCACACGCTTGTGCCTATCAAGGAGGACAACACAACAGAAGCGAGTGGAGTAAAAGCATTACTAGTGGGCGGAAAAGATTTTTTGAAGCAGATGGAGGATAATGATGTTAATTTTGTTGTTGTAAGGAGACCAAAGACAATGGTCCTGCATACCAAGATCACAGATCTGTCAGAGGAGATCCAGGATATGTTGCAAGATTTTGGCGACATCATAGTAGATGATTTACCTGATGAATTGCCACCTAAAAGAAGCATCAGTCACTGTATTGATTTTATACCATGAGCTAGCTTACCGAATAAGGCAGCTTATCGTATGAGCCCGAAGGATAATGAAGAAATTCGAAAACAGGTGCAGGAATTGCTTGATAAAGGGCTGATCAGAGAAAGCATGAGTCCCTGTGTAGTTCTGACAGTTTTGGCTCCAAAGAAAGGTGGCGAATGGCGAATGTGCACAGACTCAAGGGCTATTAATAAAATTACCATCAGGTATAGGTTTCCATTGCCGAGAATGGATGACATGATGAACTGTTTGAGTGGAGTAGCCTATTTTTCGAAGATTGACTTCAAGAATGTATATCATTAGATTAGAATTCGGGAAGGAGATGAGTGGAAAACAACCTTCAAGACGAACGAAGGGCTGTATGAGTGGCTAGTGATGCAATTTGGTTTGAGTAACGCCCCTAGCACGTTTATGCGCCTAATGAACGAAGTACTGAAAGAGTTCATTGGGAAGCTTGTAATCATTTATTTGGATGACATACTGATTTTCAGCAAGACAAGAGAAGAACACTTCAGGCATTTTCAAAGTGTATTGAGGAAGCTGCAACAGAATAAGCTGCTGATAAATCTGAAGAAGTGTACATTTTTCCAGCAGGAGTTAATATATCTGGGTTTTGTAATTGCAGAAAACGAGTTGAAAATGGATCCAGAAAAGGTTGCAGCTATAATTAGCTGGCCATCCTCGAAGAGTTTATTTGAAGTCCGAAGTTTTCACGGATTAGCAAGTTTTTACAGGAAATTCATTAGGAATTTCAGTGAAATCTGCGCACCCATGTTGGATACGATCAAGAAGGTAAATCAGCCCTTTTACTGGACAGAGGCAGCAGAGAAAAGTTTTCAGACTTTAAATAAGAAGATCACAGAAAGACTGATATTGAGGCTGCCTGACTTCAACAAACTTTTTCAAGTTCGTTGTGACACCAGCAGTATAGCCATTGGGGCAGTACTTAGTCAAGAAGACAGGCCAGTTGCCTATTTTAGTGAAAATTTGAACGAGAGTAGATAGAAGTACTCAACCTATGAAAAGGAATTCTACGCAATTGTCCAAGCATTGAAGCATTGGAGACATTATTTATTGGGTAATGAGTTCGTTTTATTTTCGGATAATTCTACATTACAGTACCTTATGCAGCAGCATAAGTTGAACCATAAACATGCAGAATGGGTTGAGTATCTACAGAGTTTTACATTCGTACTGAAACATATTAGCGGGAATGCCAACAAGGTGTTAGATGCGTTAAGTAGAAGGGCTTTACTCTTGCAGGAAAGCACAATGCAAGTTTTGGGTTTTGAGCACTTGAGGGATCTGTATCAGACAGATGCAGACTTTAAGGAGGCTTATGAAGCCTGCCAAAACCCTCTGTTGAGGAATAATAATCCATGGTTGGACTACAATTTACAGGAAGGCTTATTGTCCAGGGGAGGACAGTTATGCATTCCCGACTATTCAATGATAGAGAAAATTATCTGGGAAAATCACAGTGGAGGTCTAGCCGGACATTTCGGCATAGACAAGACATTATCGCAGGTCGAGCACTTTTATTTCTGGCCTAGGTTACGACGGGACGTGCAGAGGTACGTGATCAGGTGTAAAACATGTCAATTCGCAAAGGGTTGCAATCAAAACGCAGGACTTTATATGCCACTGCCCATTCCGAGTAGACCTTGGGACTCAGTCAGCTTGGACTTTGTCTTGGGCCTACCTAAGACACATCAGGGTTTTGATTCAGTGATGGTGGTAGTGGATCGGTTTTCGAAAATGGCACATTTTATACCTTGCAGGAAAACTAGTGATGCTACTCATGTAGCACACTTGTTTTTCACGGAGATTGTCAGACTGCATGGACTACCGAGGTCCATCATTTCCGACAGGGACGTGAGGTTCACGGGACATTTTTGGCAGACCCTATGGAAGAAGTTGGGCACTCAGTTACAATTCAGCTCCGCTTATCACCCACAGACTGATGGGAAAATAGAGGTGGTGAACAAGAGCCTTGGAAATCTGCTACGGAGCTTAATAGGTGAAAATTATCGGATGTGGGACCGCGTACTTGCACAGGTGGAATTCACGTACAACGATTCACCGAATCGTAGCACAGGTTACAGTCCCTTCCAGATCTTGTATGGCATGCACCCTTGCGGAGTGCATGAACTACGGGATTTAGGAAAACTGGAAAAACAGAGCACTGATGGGGAAGATTTCGCCCAAGCAATGAGCGACTTGCATGAATAGGTGAAACTGAAATTACAGGACAGCAGTCAAAAGTACAAACAACGGGCTGATTCAAAAAGGCGAGAGGTTCAATTTAATGTTGGAGATGAAGTCCTTGCACATTTGCGCAAGGAACAATTTCCAAAAAGGGAATATAACAAGCTGAAATTTAAAAAGATCGGCCCCTGCAAAATCATTCGCAAGTTTTCTTCCAATGCTTACGAGTTACAGTTGCCACCTGGAATAGGTATTTCACCCATCTTCAATGTGGCAGATCTGTTTCCCTATGTTGCTGATTTTGAGGATAACACGACAGTAAGGCCAGAACGGGACACCCAACGTGATGAAGATTCTTGGGTGAGACAGATGCCCACGGCACAGCCCCTTGAGATCGAGAGTATTCTTGACACACAGGTAGCCAAGCGCACACGCAGGAAGGAATATTTGCGCTATTTCGTCAAGTGGAAGAATCGCCCTATTGAGGACAGTTCGTGGCTTGACGAAGCACAGATACGAAAGGATGGTTATTCGGTCTACGATCTCATGGAACGGAGCCATGAATTTTTGTCACCCCGGGAGCCTGATGTAGGAGCATCGGACACGGAATAGACAGGAGTCGGCTAACTGTCTCACTGTTAGCTATGTTCGTAGACGGGTTACTAAACCTGTGTTGTTTTATTTATTTAGTTTTTCTCATTAGTTATCATTTAGAAAATACAGTAGGATTAGGGGGATTAGAATGTTTTATAGTTAATTGAGAGTTTTCTTTTAAAAACTGAAAATGTAGTTATAATAATACGGTCGAACTGTTAACCGAAAAACAGAAGCAGGCTATCACCTACAGGATACAAATAACATAATTTTGTTGGACAGAGGGTTCAATTTTCCTTCAAGAAAAGAAAGAATAGAAAAAAAACTGAGTTCGAAAAAAAACCATCTGTAACTTAATTTCTTTCTAGCGAAGTTGTTGAATTCAAATTGATATCTGTGAAACGAGATCTTAATTTCTTTTCATATTGTTTTGTGTAATGCACGTTGGTTTGGAATGTATACAAAACTGAACTGAAAGAATTTGAAACTACTACCAAATAGAATAACATACACAGGAGGAAGAATGCTTATTTTTGAAACCAGTGACAGGACCACACAGGCAATGGAAGAGATACTAAATCATCAAGAATGAATAGAACTATCAACTCCAGAGCGGAATCAGGCAGTAAAGCAACCACAGATCGAGACAGGAAGCTTCCGTCACAAAAACAAGTTAAAATTGATTACGAAGAGAAATATTTTCGTATTTATAGTAAAGAGTTTGTCAAAGTCTTGAACCGTCTAGAGAAAGAGTGAGATAGAGTCTCAAGCAATAAACTGAAGGAGGGTTTGTAACCAGAGCCTTATAATTACAACAAAAAGATAAAACCCACCAGGCATTTCTCATTTTACATCAATTACAGTGTGAAACTATAATGGCCAACTGGCATCTGGTAACTAGAGACTATAAAATTTCAACTATTGAAAGTGTAGAGTGAAGTTGACCCTACCCTTGGGGTTTTGACGATTAAGGAGAGACTGCCAGATGAGATAAACCAGAGCAAGAACCTGTAGAACACATCGCAAATTTCTGTTAGAGTTGTGAACAAAGTTAAGGGTTCAAATTGACAAACTAGAAAGAAAAAAACTAGGCGGATAGGAGTTGGAGAAAACCTACCGAAAAGGTTGAAAACGAGGCAGGACTAACATTCCAGGTTTGGACCAACAACCTGCTCACAGAGGAGCGGAAAACGGTTAGAGACATCGGATAAAAAGTGTGGAATTGCCAACAGGGAAGGAGCGAAGTACCTGTGACTTCGTTGATTGAGCACAAGCGGCCAGAGGGAGTCTTGGCAGTCCAACACCTGGAGCACAAAAGACATCATACAGTGGAACGAATTAGCAGTTGAACGTGTAAGAGCATTACAGACGTGAAAGAACGAAATAAAAAAAAAAACAAAGAAAAAGGGTCGACAGTAAACCATTTACCAACCATCCGGCAACGAGCTGCATTGCCAAGTTCGCAGACAGAGCAGACGATGGAAAAGGTCGCACAACGAGACTTCAACGGAATTTTTAACTGAAGGAAGGACAATTCCTTTCACACAGAAGCACCAAGGAATAACAGTCGGATCAGTGCAGAGTCACAGGGTTTGCGAAAATCAGAAAAAAAACCCTCCCCTCAGTTTCGCAAATGGAAATAACAAAACACAGTTGAATACCGTTGCAAAAAGCGAGGAGACTGGCACAAGGCTCGGAGTGGGGCGAAGTTAATACAACAGCTCACACGATAGGATTTGAATTAATTGCTACAACAGTCGAGACATCTTCCAGGTACCGTGACCCATCGTTGTCCATTTATGGTGATACGTTCATATTTATTTAATTGCTGAGTTGTTAAATGACCTGGCGGAATTGTGAATCCCTCATATAACTTTTTCCATATTTAATTGTACACACAACTGTGCATAGCCACGTGTAAGTAGGGTTGGACGCCGTCATTCCTGCACTAATTTGTGGTTTCTCATATTGGTGCACTTCTGAAGAAAATGGAACATGATTTTTGTTCAAAATGATGCGTTGATACTCCCACATGAAACAAAACGCACCCACATCACGTGTGGATCTCTAGAAGCTAATTAATGCTTCAGCCCCAATTTCACAACATATTTCAATTTACCAAATTACTACTTGATTTTCATGTCGATGAGAGAAAATCTCGAAATTCCAAGACGTGTTTTTCTCCAAATAAAGTAAATTGAGAAAATTGCAGGCCTCTTTCCAAAATTTGCCATGGTTTGGGAGATTCAAAAGGTTCTTTGAAAAAAATTTGTAAAAAAAATATTTTTCCCATAATTCTATGATCATGTCCATATTTAAAAAAAAAAAAAATACAGTTTTATGCATCGTATTTGTATTTCTTTGATTAGCTTATGGTTGTACTAGACTTCCATCAATGAGAAACTGTTGGGATTTTCATTCATCTCCTTTTGTCTTGTAAAGAAATATATAAATAAACAACAACTCCAAGCCAAGCTAAGTAATTATGTACCCTCATGTTGTTGAGTTGAGTTATGGGGGTTATTCCCCCTTCTTTATATCAACTAGGTCTGGTCTACTAAGCTCACAATGTACTTAAGGCTAATTTTTGTTAATATAAAGCGGGAAATGCCAAGTTCTTCCTTCATCTTTGTCATATTTTGTTAATGGTTTTCACTACTCTGTAATTTAATTCCTTCTTAACGAGGGTGTGAGTTAGTTGGTTAGGCCCAACCAGCCCAACTCGGCAGACCTCTAATAGTTAGCATTGAGTGGTGTGATATTTAAGGATTGAACATTGTGGTGTTTGTATTTATCGCTCAACGTTGCATTCATTTGAGATATGATTTGTTTTTTTCATTCATTCTCTCTTTTCTTGCTTGAATATATATATATATATATATATATATATATATATATATATAAAAGAAAGAGAGGGTATTTTGATTTGATGGTGCTGAAATCTTAGATCTGAAGGTGACCATTGTGTACACAATATTTGCTTCTGTTATCAACGTTTAAGTTGGGTTGTTTAAGTATAATCCCCGGAGTTATCATCCTATGTTGTATGATCCAATGGAAATAATTTTGTTCTTCAGGGTTATTCTTTAAACATTGATAATTCGAAGCTTGAACACTTTCAAGGTTAAAGTGAATGACTATATGATCATATTATCCTTCTAAACCCTTGTTTCGCTATTATGAATCTCAGATTATACAAGACCTTAACCTGAAACCGTTGTTCCTTCTCATATGACTGGATGGCAGTGTTATTTTAATTTATGTTTTGATTTCTTCAATTTGAACATTTGAATGATATTAAAACCTCCTCGGAAACTTTTTAATCATTGTTGGACTTTAATATTAGAGGTATCCTACTTATAGCTTGAATGCTTGGAGCAATATATAGATTTTTTCTCAATATTTAATAAAAGCCTTTCTAAAATTCTTGAATCATCCTGGACTCAAACACTGAGGGTGTGTTATATGTTTTTTTTTCTTCATGTTCGAGGGTATGAGTGGTATAGTAACAAAGTCATCGAGGCCATATTTTTATTTGGTAATGAACGAATTCTTATAGCTATAGCCCATTTCTATGAGATTTAGTTGATCTAGTACAAGAATCGACCTTGGCTTCTTTTATTTTCATATGAGGCTTATTTATATATCGTAACCTTGGATTATTGGATTGAGTTACGATTCATGTTGGGATGACGTTTGTATGACAAAGTTTTTGGAGATTGACTTCTTCTTTTTTTAATAAGCTTTTAATATAATATCGACTGGTCTGCAAGTGTGAGTGATTATGTTCGATGATATTTGCATTTTATGTGCTTTATTGATAGAGGTTTGGAATAAGTATTATGGAAATATTTGTTGAGGATTTTATTGTTATTTCATCCTTTTTTTTCAAACTTGGTTTTTATTTCAAGATGTATGATACTTCATTTGTTTTGCGAATCTCTCTTCTAGATTGAAACACCGTTTTGGACCTTTTGTTTGAGGAATCTCTCGATTTGAAGAAGTAGAATACAAAATGTTTTTCTTTCTTTATGTAAGCTCAGAGATTTGATTCCTACACAAACACCACCACACTTTTCTTTGGAAGTACACGGAGAGTGAAAAATTGTAGTAGTGTAGGAATCATTTTGTGTAGATTTTTAAACCACTCCTTTGACATCATTTGATTGAAGTCTATGTTTTAATAAATTTTGATTATTTTATAACCTATAGATTGAATTATAAATAATGATGTTATTGGTGAAGTATTTAGTGCCAAGTTGATTATATTTTTTTAGTTCTAATAACGTTGTTGAAATATTAATGCAAGAACAAAGCTATGAATTTCTTTTTATGGTCAGAAAGGATTGGTGTTTGTAATAGCTATGTTTTTGTTTCTAATAAATTATTTTGAGTGTAGTATTAGAGCATAGATTTGACTAGTGTAGGAACTCCAAGTGTGAGTTGTTTCCATATTGTATTAAGGTTTTATTTTGCATGTTCCCAAAGTCTCTTTTTTGGCATTTCTAGTGTTTCGTCTTGAAATCCAGAAGCCTTGGATTTACAATTAAATATTGGTTCATTGATAAACCCTAATCCCCACACAAAAGCATTTGTGTCATTACTGGGGAGACGCTTAGGGGATTGACATTCATGACCGATTGCGGTTTCATTTTCTCCCTACCTAGTTTTTCTTTCTTTCTTGTATATCTTATTTTCATTTTCTGATGTTGTAATAACTTCCCCTATATATACTAATCCACATGCTGATAGAATAAAACAATTGTCTTGTTGAGAATAAAAAATGGTATTTCGAGACATTTTCAAACAAGTTTTTGAGGCTAATATCAATCATCTAATGCACCTATTCCACTAACTGGTTGAGAAGAATATTTGAAGAAGTCATCTTAAAGTATAACATGGAGAACCTCTTTTATTTTGTGACAAAATGACACAAAATTTACCTTTGAATTCCTTATGAGAGATCCAGGAGGAGTGGCTCAAATGCACATTATTCCCCTATCCACTCTAACAATTTTTCATGGTTTAGAAAATGAAGACCCATATACAGTCTTATTTGACTTCCAAGTACCTTGTAGATTATAGGTTTATTGTACTAATGCTAAAATTTTGCATGTTTTTCCTCTTACTTTTAAAGGAGCAGGTCTCCCATGGTTCATGATCCTTAGAGGGAATTGCATTCAAACATGGGAAGATATGAAGAATGTATTCTTGAAGAAATACCAAGACTACTACTAGGCTAGCAAATATATTTTTGGATTGATAAAAGGGGGAGATGAATGTTTTGAGGACTACGTGGAGCGATTTAGATTTGTTAGGATATTCTGACACATAGGAAATAGTTAAGAATAACTTAGTCTAGTGTAGAGTTAGGTAAAGTGTGTTTCTTTACCATGTACATTTATAACTTATAATCCGATGGTCACGATTTGTAGTGATCCAATGGTTATCTCTCTCCTCGGTATTAACGACACTTGATCCGTGGCTTAACACCCGATTGGTCCATGATCTCTATTTAAAGAGCATGGAGGGTCATTTTTTTGGTAACAATTTATGAGAGTGTAGGTTTTAACCCTGAACAGAAATTATCTACACACGAATATTATAGCAGAAAATAAACAATAACGAGAGCATAAAACATAAAACAGATAAACACAGAGATTTTCCCCCGGATCCCAAATCGGGACGACCAGCTTGATTTTTCATTATATTCCTTTTAGTGTTACAACACATATATATACATGTTGAAGCATACATAAACCCCAATCCATTAACCCTAGATTAGAACATAATCGTAGTTACCTTGACTGGATCTACAAAATACCAGGGGTCGAAAACCATTGTACCCCAAAAACCATGTGCAAACTCATGCACAAAACATGGGTGGGTCCGCTTATGAGTGGGACCACATACCAAAAAAAAATTCGCCGAGGCGCTGTCGCCCCCCCTGTGACCCCCCTGCTATGCCAAACGCAACGTACATCACGTGGGGCTAGTCGTGGAAAGAATATAAGACATACCCAAAATTATCCCACTTGTTGTTTTCTTTCCACAAAGGGCCAGAAGAGAGCTTAGTCATTTGGCCAATTCTTCAACACCCATTGTTTCTCTACACCAAGAAAAATTTTGAGTGCTCACACACTTCGTCAATGCATCTGCAACATTCTTCAAAGTGTCCACCTTTACCAGCAACACCCTTTTAGCCTCAACCATATCTCTAACAAAGTGATATTGAACATCAATGTGCTTTGTATTTGAATGATAAGTAGGGTTCTTAGCCAAGAAAATTGCACTTTGGCTATCACAGTCTATCCTTATAGCTTGCTGTACCAACCCCATACTTGAACACAATCTCTGCAACCAAACTGCTTCCTTGCTTGCATGAGTGGCTGCTATGTATTCTACCTATGTAGTTGAAAGCGCCACTACAGACTGTCTTTTACTCATCCAACTGACTGCACCTCCAAATAGGCTAAACACATACCCACTTGTAGATCTTCTTTGGTCCAGATCTCCAGCCCAGTCTGCATCAACAAAACCACGAATGTCCAACATTATTTCTAATCCTGGTCTTCCTTGGTAGCACAAGCCATAATCACTAGTGCCACGTAAATATCTGAAAACCCGCTTCACTGCTGTCCAATGCTCCTTCCCTGGGTTTGACATAAACCTTCTCAATACTCCCACTGCATGTGCAATGTCTGGTCTAGTACAGACCATTGCATACATCAAGCTACCCACTGCACTTGCATATGGAACACGGGACATATACTCCTCTTCTTCTTGTGTTTTGGGACACTGTTCAGCAGACAGCTTTACACCTACAGGAATAGGAACCTTCACCGGTTTACTATCCTGCATATTGAACCTCTGCAATATAGTCTCGACATACTTCCTATGGTTTAACCAGAGCTTCCTCTTTGCCCGATCTCTCTTAATTTCCATGCCCAAAATATAGTTTGCAGCACCAAGATCCTTCATGTCGAATTTGGAGAATAGTTGGGTCTTCAAATCTTGGATAATTTCTTTGTCATTTCCAATCAACAACATATAAGCCACATACAAGACAAAATAAATAACACGGTCACCAATTAATTTAAAATAAACACAGTGATTCTCCTTTCTTCTAGTGAATCCAAGTCCCCGTATATAGGTATCAAATTTCGGATACCACATCCTTGGTGACTATTTTAACCCATATAGAGACTTCTTCAATCTGCACACCAGTTCTTTCTTACCCTTCACAATAAAGCCTTCAAGTTGCTTCATGTAGATCTCCTCTTCTAGATCCCCGTGAAGAAATGTTGTCTTCACATCCATCTGTTCTATCTCAAAATAAAATGCAGCAGCAACAGATAAAAGTAATCTAATAGAAGTAACTTTGGCAACAGGAGAAAAAATATCACCAAAATCAATTCCTGGCACCTGGAATAACCTTTTTCTATCAACCGAGCTTTGTATTTCTCCACCTTGCCTTCTACATTCTTCTTCTTCTTAAACACCCATTTGCTCTTGATGGGCTTCCTTCCAACTGGCAACTCCACCAGATCCCATGCCTCATTTTTGTGCAAGGATGCCATTTCATCAACCATGGCCTCCTTCCATAGTTTTCCATCCTCGGAATCTACTACCTCCCTGATAGTTCTAGGATCATCATCAGTTATAGTTAAGGCAAAACCTGAACAGAAAGCAGATGCACTATACCTTTCTGGTTGCCTTCTTTCCTGAACTGATCTTCTCAAAGATGGAGTTTGTGGCTCTTCCTCTTCTGATTCTTCTTCTGTTGTAGAGTCTGATTCATCCTCCTTTAGCTCAAACTCTATCTTCTTAGGTTCCTTTGGTATGATTTCATGTGTAACAACATCTTTCACCTCTCTAAACACCACATCTCGACTGTACACAACCTTCCTTGTTTCCGGGTTCCAAAGCTTGTAACCTTTTAAACCATCCTTATACCCAATAAAGATTCACCTTTTAGATTTATTATCCAACTTGGTCCTTTTCTCCTTTGGAACATGTACATATGCATCACATCCAAATACCCTTAGATGTGAAAGAGAGGGTTTCTTACTAGTCCATACCTCATGTGGAGTCTTATCCTCCAATGCTGATGAAGGTGATCTGTTAACTAAGTAACATGCAGTCTCCACTGCCTCTGCCCATAATTCTTGTCCTAACCCGATACCACTAAGCATGCTTCTTGCCTTTTCCATCAGTGTTCTGTTCATTCTTTTTGCAACTCCATTTTGCTGAGGAGTGTATGGAGTAATCTTCTGTTGTGCTATACCACACTTCTTAGAGAACTCTTCAAATTCCTTCTTGCATAACTCCCCACCATTATCTGTCCTCAGCACCTTTATCTTCTTCTCTGTCTGGTTTTCCACCAGAGCCTTAAATTCTTTAAATTTTTCAAAGACTTCAGATTTCTTCCTTAAGAAATATATCCATGTATTCCTTGAGAAGTCATCTATGAATGAAACATAGTACACAGACTTTCCCAGTGATGGAATTGGCACAGGTCCAAACACATCACTGTGCACAAGCTCTAATATCTTGTTCACCCTCTTAGCACCAGAAGGAAAACTCACCCGATTCTACTTCTCATATACACAATGTTCACAGAAATCGAAATCCAGAGATAAATTAGACATACCTTCTACCATACCATTTCTATGCAGTATCTGAAGGCCCTTCTCTCCAATATGTCCAAGCCTTTGATGCCATAGCATGGTCTTTTCTCCAGAGACAGCTAGGCTTTCTGCTCCTCTTTCAGGAACCACAGAACTGTTACACCCATCAATAACAGTGCTACCTTGTAGCTTGTACAGATTTCCAATCCGAACTCCCCGCATTAATACCAGTGCTCCCCAAACCATCTTGCAGGCATCTTTCTCGAACATTATTTTTACACCTGCATCATCCATATTGCTTACAGAAATCAGATTTCTGGCCAATGTAGGAATATGAAGAACACCAGGAAATGTTCTAATCCTTCCACATTGTAGCTTCATCTTGACCTTTCCATGTCTGACGATTCTGGCCTTCCTATCATCCCCTAGGAAGACATCACCACCATCATATTTCTCATACTCACAGAACCACTCCCTATGGGGAGTGAAGTGAAAGGATGCACCTGAGTCAATCAACCATGACTCATGATCTACATGTGTATTTGAAGAAGAAGCCAAATAAACATCCCCACCTTCATCCGAGGTGGTTTTTGCCTCTGCAGAAGGAGCATCATCAGATCCCTTTCCTTTCTCAGGAGCTTTAGATCTGCAGTCCTTTTTGTAGTGCCCTTCCTTTCCGCATTTCCAGCACACCTTTACAAACTTTCCAGGAGATTTAGATCTCCCTCTAGGTTTAGATCTCCCACTCGAAACCTTATTCTTGTTTCTGTTCTGGGACCTTCCTCGTACAGATAAGGCATCTCCATTCTGGCCCTCCATATTTCTCCGTCTCATTTCCTCCGACAACAAGGCTCAGACAATGTCATCAAAATTCAAGGTAGTTGTATTGCTACCTATTGCAATAACCAGACTATCCCACGAGTCTGGTAGAGAACAAAAAAACTGATGCACTTATCTTCATCTGAGATTTTAATATCAACAAATGACAACTAACTTACCACAGTATTGAAGGCATTCAGATGCTCTGTCACCGAATCTCCATCCTTCATCCTCAGGCTATACAACTTTTTCCGCAGGAACAACTTATTCACCAGAGACTTAGATTGGTACAAAGTCCCAAGTTTTTCCCACAAATTCTTCGTTGTAGCTTCCCCAGATACATTTAACAATACTGAATCTGAGACACACAACCGTATTGTGCTCTTAGCCTTTCGATCTAGTTTCTTCCAATCTTCATCTGACATTGTCGTTGGTTTAGTACCTAGATCTACCGTGATCCACTGATCTTTATCCACCAGCAGATCCTCCATCTTTAGCTTCCACAACTCAAAAATCTGACCAATAAATTTCTCGATCTTTATCTTTCCGCCGCTCGCCATCTTCTCTCACCGCAAGAATCGATCCCACAGATATCCCACTGAATAGGGTCTACCTCAAGCCCGAACAAAAAAATCTCAGTAGCAAAGGCATCCCCTTGAAGCCGAAATAACTCTGATACCAAATGTAGGTTTTAACCCTGAACAGAAATTATCTACAAACAAATCTTATAACAAAAAATAAACAATAGCGAGAGAATAAAACATAAAATAGATAAACACAGAGATTTTCCCCTAGATCCCAAATCGCGACGACCAGCTTGATTTTTCGTTATATTCCTTTTAGTGTTACAACACATATATATACATGTTGAAGCATACATAAACCCTAATCCATTAACCCTAGATTAGAACATAACCGTAGTTCCCTTGACTGGATCTACAAAATACCAGGGGTCGAAAACCATCGTACCCAAAACAACCATGTGCCAACTCATGCACAAAACATGGGTGGGTCCGCTTATGAGTGGGACCGCATGCCAAAAAAAAATTCGCCGGGGTGCTACCTCGGACCCCGTCAGGGGGGCTGCCGCCCCCCCTGTGACCCCTCTACTGCGCCCAGTGCAACGTACAACACGTGGGGCTAGTCGTGGAAATAATATAACACATACCCAACATTGAGAAAAATATGCAACTTTTCTTTTTATATTAATAAATTGCCTCAAGTGGCCACGTTGGCTCAGGCCGTGGACTATTTCCCTCTTTGAGGGTTTTAACCACGTGATTATATTGGTGTACTGATTTTTGATCTATTTGTGAGCAGTGACCTTTGGTTCTTGATCTAAGGAACTTACCCTATAAATTCCTACATGGCATCACAACTATTTTGAGGGTCGCGTCCATTGTTTATCAAAATCCAAAGCCATTTTGACTGCATGCGAATTCCATTATGTAGATATATTATTTCTAAACATTTTTGGGCTTGGATAACTGCTCTATTGTGTCTGGAGCATCTGTTATAGTGAGGAACACCTTTTGTTTCATGCAAAAAGGTTTCCAGCTACCCAAGTTATGACAGTTTAGATCTAGAGGTATAATGTATCTGTTTTTCATTTATATTTGTTAATATATCTGCTTATTTTAGTTCCCTCTGTTTATTTTTGGTTTGAAGGTTTTATTTATTTGCCAGATCTATACCATCTTCTTTGTGTATGCTCTTTTCTCTGCGTTGTGTGAGATCTCGGTAAATCAGAAACAAGAAAAGGGATTTTTTTTGCTACGTATGCTCTTTCCCCATGTCTTTGTGCAATCTCAGGAAATCAAAAATAGTGAAAAAATAGATAGTTGTCGGTAAGTCTAACCAAAAATCTAACATTCTGCCGTAAGGCTTGCATTTAATTTTTTTTTTATCGGTTTCTTCTTTTTTTTTTGCAAGAAAAGGCATGTACACCAAAGAGTTAAAAAAAAGAAAAAAAGAAAAAAAAAAGCCCTTCCTCCATTCAAACATTTACAGAATATTTTTACTATCTCACTTAGTGAGGAGTTTGTTTATGAGAATAGAGATCTTGGGTTCAAGTGTCTCTCTCAAACTTCTTTCTGTAAAAAATTTGTTAAAGGGGAGGGACTTTTTTAAAAGGTGAACTTCATCACCAAATTTCAAACCATTCCCGTAACTATTCGACATCTGGAACTCAGTTGTTTCAAAAGACATAACTTCTTCATCTGAAAGCCGTTTCTGAAGCCGTTTTCTTTTAAACGCCCAATTTTGCAAGATCTTTCCATTGGAACTATTAGTTTCAGCTTTTCACAGCTTCAATGTTTTAAAAAAAAAATGGAAAGTGAAAGCCTGATTATTCTTAACAGCACCAATTATTTCCAATGGCTACCTCACATGATAGATATACTTAGAAGTAAAGGGCTTTATAGAATAGCCATAGGGCTAGAAACTAAACCTTCTAATGATGATAAAGCCACTAAATGGGAAAATGAATAAGATCAAGCACGAGGGTTGATAGGCATGTCCATTTCTCAATATCTTCGATTTCATATCCTTGACATTGACACCCCTCATGAAGCCTTGGACAAGCTAAATATTATATTTGGCATTCAAAATCAAATCAAGGCCCATTAGCTTGAAAACGAGTTGCTTACTTTGGACACCAATAATTTCTCCTCTATTGAAGATTTTTTGTCCAAAGTCAAGACCCTTAGGGTTCTTTTAGAATGTTGTAAGGTCAAAAATGAAGATGATAGCCTCATCTATTGCATTCTTACTAAGCTTGGCCTTGCATACTTTGTATTTGTTTTCACCTTCCATTCCACTAGAGAAGCCATCATTTCTTTAGGAACCACCTACAAGAACCCATCTTTTGATTCCTTTTTCCATTCTTCGATAAGAGAACAAGAAAAACTCTTACACCTTGGTCTTATCACTTCTGGAAATGATTCTAAGAAAGACTTAACATCCCAATAGAAATAATATCAAAATAATCCCAAGAAGCAGTATCCTAAAAAGTATGGTCCGAAACCAAACAAGCGTCCTAAGAAATTTCAATCGCAAACTGAAAAATAAACTCACCAAAATGATAAGGAAACTAAAAACAAAGGGAAGAAAATAGATAGACATTTCAACTTTTGCAATCATGATGGCCATATAGAGTCCAAATGTTTTAAGAAGATGGAAGCCTTATAAGCAGTAATGAAGAAGCACAACATCAATTTGGAGCACTCTTCACCTTCCTCTTTAGGAATGGCACTTTATGCTTGTGGTTGTCAAGCATCAAGATCTGGTTGTGTATTAAATGTATCTTCCTCTTTTCATTCTCATGAGTGGCTCATTAATTCTGGAGATTCTTATCACATGGACAAAAACAAATCCATGTTTTCTTCTTTAAATGATTTTAACACCAAACATATTTATGTTGGTGATGATATATCTCTTAGTGTTGTCGGATCTGGAACCATTCATCTCCATAATGGTTAGTTTAATGATGTAATATGTGTTCCTACCTTGTCATGCAACCTTCTCTTGTTTATCAGATAACTCATTCAGGTGAAGGGAAAATAGTATAATTCTCACCTCATGATATTGTAATGAAGGACCTCAAATATCCTAAACATATTTTAGCTACTGGTATTGTTGATGATTCCGCAAGATTGTATAAGTTTGAAAACTTTGGGTCATCCCATCTTCCCTCTGTTTTTGTTGCTCATAATGATGATGTGAGCAAACTTTGGCATGAGCTATTTGGTCACTTAAACTATCACTCTCTTCAACATATATGTAAGGAATATATGGTGATGGGCCTTCCTATGGTATCTTGCCAAGATGGTGTTTGCTCCAGGTGTGTATTCGGAAAACATCATTGGGATAGTTTTGACAAACGTGCCTCTTAGCACGCTTCAGCCCCTTTGCAGCTTGTGCACAGTGATTTATGTGGTCTAATTCCTGTTGTTTCTTTCTCTGGTTGCAAATACTTCTTAACTTTTATTGATAATTTTTCCAGACGCACTTGGTGATCAGGAGATTATGTCTAAGTCGAAAAAATTCTAAAAAATGGAACTGGTTAGAATTGGTTGCAATCTAAACGACCGGAAAGGCCTTGTCGCTAAAATTTTGGCGCCATGAACGAGAATCAATTTTGATCTCGTATGTGAAAGTTACTGAAGTTTGAAATCGCCCAATGACCTCCAAAAACAAGACTTTTGACTATGATTTTGTCAAGTTTTGCAAAAAAATATTATGGAAAAAATTTCAATTTTATATAGTTTATATGGGCCTATTAGAGGGTTCCACATGGCCCCAGGCCATTGGTTTAAAAATGTGTTGAAAGGTTGAAGGTTATGAGGGTCAAACCCTTGACACAACTGCTCAGGCAGGGTTGACCCGACCAACACGGCTGCGAGCAGAACGTGCACAATGGGCGAGTCGGGTTGCTGGTGAACACAGTCTGGTCGGCGTGAATGAAGGTGGGTCACTTTGAACGTTTGAGTCGGGTCGTGGATGAATGGGCATTTCGTTTGAAGTTTGAACAAGCAGAGTTAGGGATTAGCCCTCACGACTAAGCTCTTAGGGCATACGACCTGAAGCGGAGGACCAAGGGCTAAGTCCCATGCAAGCAGTGGAACAAATGGGCCTGAGCACCTTAGTGCTATCCCTCTTTACATATGACCTACAGGCCATGACCGAGGGCACGGGTTTGACATTGACAGTTAGATTTATTGTAACCCCAAAAATAGTGGTGTGGTTGAGCCAAAATTATCTGTTCGCCTATTCTGGTGGAGTTAATTGGAGTTCCTCCAGTTTTGGAGGAGGTTTTCTAGTGCCACTAGGCAAAAACTTGTTAGTGTCATAACTTTCACAATTTTCGACCAAATTGGACAAAATTTTAGTGAATTTTGGGTTTCTTGAGCATGCTGGAGTGTTTGGGATAGATTTCAGAGTGAACAGAGGTGTTATTCAGCCATTTTTGCTTCAGGGAATAGGAAAGAGCCATGAGGGCCATTAGGGAGATGGAGTTGTATTGGGTTGTACTTCACTATTTGAGGTGAAACAAAAGCCATTTTTAGCTTGTTTATGTCTTCTGAAGTCAAATTCACATCTTTTTTTTCTTTTTTAGGCATATATTTCACTATATAACCATTTTGAGCAACTTAATAGAGCAAGGACATGCCCATTGGGAGGCTTGGACCTGACAGATGTAGCCCAGTGGGGGTGAGTTGCCTCATCAGTTTGTTGTGTTATGCTATGGTGAATTTCTCATGCTATGTATTTCTGATATAATATATTAAATAGTAAACTTAATTAACATTTCCTCACACAAAAACTTAGAAACAATTACCAAAAACATTTTGTTTAACCTACAAGACATGGAGAATAATTTACACACTTAATTAAATGGAAATGGATACTTTGCACAGAATTTACAAATAGTTCCATTGACAGATCAGTTGGTATCAGAGCTTGAGTTTTAATCTACATTTTCTCTTTCGCAAATATATAGTTGATTGTTTGCAAGTTTTGATGCTTATTAGGATTAAACTCAAGAGAGGTGAAGGACACTTGGTTAGTGCACAAAGTAATCCTCAACCAAGAAGGGCCAGAGAGACACCTCCAAGAGACATTGAAGAAGCTTCAAGCATGTCCTCAGGAGAAGGAGAAGCTTCTGAAGACATTGATCCCAAAGAAGAGGAACGGGTGCTCCGAAAGGCTTTCTTGGACATGAAGGAGATGGTGAGGATACTCTACCAAGAAAGGAATGATAGGCTTGTTCGAGAAGGGTCTAAACACTAGAAAGAAGGAGAGGGTTCTTCAGGAGGAAATAAAAGTTATGACAAGTCATAGAAAGGACATGGAGGTAATGTTGATCCACCATCCCCATCTTCATCCTCTTCCTCTACATCGTCATCCTCTACTTTGGTGAATCAATCTCACAAGTCTAAAACCACTAGTAAAAGTCCATTTTTAAAGCTTGATGTTAAATTTGAGTTGCATATGTTTAATGGTGAGGTCAATGCAGAGAAACTTGACAATTGGATAAGACAGTTGGAAGTTTACTTGAGGATACAGAACCTTCATGATGATGACACCAAGATATAGTTAGCCTCTTTGAGAATGGATGGAGAAGCATTGGTATGGTGGGAAGCCAAGACCAAGGATGAAATTAAAAAACATGGTAAGATCACTTTATCATGGGATGAATTTATTACTGCAATTAGAAAGAAATTTTATCCATTAGCTCATTTACAAAAGGCTATCATGAACTGGCAAAACTTCAGACAACTTAAGGGACAAAATGTACAAGACTACACCCAAGAGTTTAGGAGAAGATCACTCTTACTAGGGGTAGACTTACAAAGTCAAGATACTTTACTGAAATATATAGGTGGTTTGCATAGCTACCTTAGACATACTATCCTTATGTTCAATCCTACTAGTCTAGACGAAGTTTGTGTACAAGCTACGCATTTAGAGGCTAGAGGGAAAAACACTTTTGATGAGGGTAGAAACAAGCCTTTTAAGGGGAAAAACAAAGATAAAACCTCTAAGGGAAAAGGAAAAAAGAATGCATCATCAAACAGGAGGGTGAGAAAGTGATATGTAAACACTATTCAAGAGAAGGCCATGAAGAGAAAAAATGTTGGAAACTTCATCCTTAAAAAACAACTTAGTTTAACAAAAACAAAGGAAAGAAGAAAACTACAGCTACTACAACTACACCATAAGACTTAGGTGATGATTCAGGTGACGAAAAAAAAATTGCAGCCATGGGTTTGAAGAGTATGAAGGGAAAGGAAACTAAAACTAAACCAAGCACTAGTACCTCAAACTATCATGTACAAGCTCCAAATGAGGAAGAAAGAATTGAATTGTTCCACGTGAGGGTAGTCTCAAAACATAAAAAAATTGACACACTATTTGACAATGGGTCACAAGAAAATATCATATCAGAAGACTTGGTCAAAAAGCTTAAACTTGAGACCATTCCACATCCAAAGCCTTATCCACTTGGGTGGATATGCAAGGATGAAAACTTACAAGTCTCAAGAAATTGCATATTTTGATTTGCAATTATTGCACACTTTATTGACATAATTGAACTTGATGTAGTACTGCTTGATATATCAGGAATTTTTTTGGGAAGTCCTTATATATTTGATAGGAAAGTGATCTTCCATTGCCATGAAAATAAGTATCATATTTTTAAAGATGGCAAGGAGTTTATTGTCAGATCACATCGCAAGAAGAAAAATATAGCGATGGTAAATGCGGGACAGGTAAAAAGGCTAGTGAATTCTAGTAAGAGTTTTGTACTTCTTATGGTTAAGCCCAAGGTTGATGTGAATCATGAGTCATTTGAAAATTTTGATTCCAAGTTTAAATCAGATTTATATGATGCAGTTGATGCACATCATGAGATGTTTTAGGAACCAACAAGTTTGCCTCCTAAAAGGGAGATTCAACATGAAATACAGTTACAACAAGATTGTCCTCTTCGTAACATAGGCATGTACCGCATGTCTATCATGGAGAATGCTGAAATAAAGAGGAAAATTAAGGACTTGTTGGAAAAAGGTTTCATAAGACCAAGCACTTCACCATGTGGGTCACCGATAGTGTTGATTCCAAAGAAAGATGGAACTTGGCACATGTGTGTGGACTTCAGTGCATTGAACAAAATAACGGTAAAGAATCGTTACCCACTCCCAATGATAGATGACTTGTTACATCAACTGAAAGATGCTAAATATTTCACTAAGTTAGACTTACGTAGTGGTTATGATCAAGTTATAATTGCAGAAAGTGACATTTGGAAGACAGTGTTTGAACCCAAACAGGGACTCTTTGAGTGGCTTGTTATGCCATTTGGTTTATGCAATGCACCTACAACTTTCAAGCGGGTGATGGATGATGTCTTATGTCCTTTTCTTGATGATTTCATTATTTTCTACTTAGATTACATCTTAATTTTCAGCAAGACTAGAGAATATCATGTCATACATGTACTTGATATTTTGAAGAAAAATCAGTTATTTCTTAAAATGTCAAAGTGTGAATTTGGAAAGACTTCTTTGGTTTATTTGGGACACATAATAGAAGGAGGTTCTTTGAGAATTGATCCTTCTAAAGTAGAATCCATTGTGAAATGGCCTACTCCCAAATCCATTACAGAGGTAAGAATTTTTTTGGGTGCAGCTCAGTATTGGAGGAAGTTTATTTCTAACTTCTCTGCCATAGCAACTCCTATGCATGCAGTGACAAGAGTGAAGTGTGCTTTCCAATGGGGAAGAAATAAACAACAAGATTTCGAGTCTTTGAAAGATAATATAATTTCATCTCCATTCCTTGCATTACCGGACTTGAGACAACCAATCAAGATTCAAACCGATGCTAGTGATTACGCCATGGGTGCAGTTCTCTTACAGCATGGTAACCCTATCACGTTTCATTCTGAGACATTTAATGGTGTTGTTGTGAATTATCGTACATATAATAAGGAGTTGTATGCATTGGTACAAAGCATCAAAAAGTGGAAACACTATTTGATGGGAAAATAAATAGTTGTTCATACTGACCATCAGCCGTTACAGTACTTGCAGCCGCAAAGTAAATTGCAGCAGTCATGACATTTCAGATGGATGGGTTTCCTACAACAATTTCACTTGGTAATAAGGTACAAGAAAGGTATTTCCAATAAATTTTTTGATATGATTTCAAGGCCTATTATTAGTGCTACTACTTTACTTAAGAACGATTCTATTGTACATGAGAGCTACATAGAACAATATGCATCAAATGTTGATTTTAAGGATGTATATGCTAACTTCAGTGAAGGGAATCATGTTGAGGAGAATGATTATCACTTGCATAATAATTTGTTGTTTCATATGGACAAGTTATGTATACCACAAGGGGAGAGACTAAGTGTCATGAGAGAAGCTCATTCTTCTCTTATTGTTGGACATTTCGGGGTAAGCAAAACGGTGGCACATTTACAGAGGTATTGTTATTGGCCTCGCATGGTAGATAGTGTTTCATGTTTCATTAGAGGTTTTTCATTATGTGCTACAAGCAAGCCTAGAAATATGAAGCTTGGTTTATATACACCATTGCCGGTACCTTCTAGACCATGGGAAAGTGTTTCTATGGGTTTTGTGGGAGGTCTACCATTATCTAGAAAGTATTATGATTATCTTTATGTAGTAGTTGATAGATTCAGCAAGATGTGTATTTTTATGCCATGTAAGAAAACTATAACTGCTGAAAAAACTGCTAATTTATATTTTCAACATGTATGGGTTCATTATGGCTTGCCTACTTCTATTGTTAGTGACAGGGATTCCAAATTTGTTGGGAATTTTTGGTCCAATTTATGGAAGATGATGGACACCAAGTTGAAGAAGAGTACTTCTTTCCATCTGCAAACAGATGGCCAAACAAAGGTAGTGAACAGAACCATTGTACATCTTTTGAGAGGTTATTGCAGCAAGAATCCCAAGCTTTGGGATGAGCATTTGCATTACATTCAACATGCTTACAACCAAGCCAAGCACTCTTCTACAAATACTTCACCTTTTGAAGCTTGTTTTGGGTATTTTCCTAAGTCACCTTTATATTTCATTCTTGAGAAGGATGTTGCCATTGATGGGCATAGTGACATTGACAAATCTTGCATGTTGATTGAAATAATTCAGCTCATACATCAACAAGTTCAAGAACAGCTTGAAGAAAGTCAAGGCAAGTACAAGGAAATGCATGACAAACACAGAGTTGATCATAAGTTTCAAGAAGGAGATGAGGTATGGTTGCATATTATTAAGGAAATAATGCAAGGAGAAGGTAAAAAGCTTAAGCCTATTCGTTATGGTCCATTCAAGATCCTTAAACAAGTTGGAAATAATGCTTTTCAACTAGATTTTCCTTCATATATGTAAATGTATTCCGTTGTGAATGTGGAAAATTTACGTTTGTATGAACCTCTTTTAATTGTTGATCATGAAAGTGACATTCAGCTGCCATCCATAGAGGATTTCTCACCAGAATTTTTGGATGAGTTGAAAGAGGATTCTATCCTTGACAGAAGGACACGTACTTTGAGGAGGGGAAGTGTTGATTATCTTCGGGTTGGTCTTAAGGCAGCGAACCAAGTAACACAAAATTGATGGAGGTGGAAAAGGTGAGGGATCTATACCCTCATATTATTAACAGTTAATTTAAGGCTTTTGGGGTCCAAAAGCTTCCCAATGGGGAGATGTGATCAGGAAATCATGTCCAAGTCAAAAAAAAGTTCAAAACTGGAACTGCTCAGAATTGTTTGCAATCTGAACAACCGGAAAGGCGTCGTCGCTAAGATTCTGGAACCATGAACTGGACTCAAATCTGATGTCATATGTGAAAGTTACTGAGGTTTTAAATCGCCCAATGACCTCCAAAAATAACACTTTTGACTATGATTTTGTTAAATTTTGCAAAAAAATATTATGGCAAAAATTTCAATTTTATATCGTTTATATGGGCCTATTAGAGGATGTCACATGGTCTGTCGGGAGGCTGCCACATGGCCCCAGGCCATTGGTTTAAAAATGTGTTGAAAGGTTGAAGGTTATAAGGGTCGAACCTTGACCCTATTTCTTAGGTAGGGTCGACCGAACCAACACGGCCGCGGGCAGAACATGCACAGTGGGCGAGTTGGGTCGTTGGTGAAAATAGTCAAGTCAGCGTGAACGAAGGTGGGTCACTCTGAACATTTGAGTCGGGTCGTAGATGAATGGGCATGTCGTTTGAAGTTTGAACGGGTGGAGTTAGGGATTAGCCCTTAGGGCGAAGCTCTGAGGCCATACGACCTAAAGCGGAGGACCAAGGGCTAAGTCCCATACAACCGGCGGAACAAATGGGCCTTAGCACCTTGGTGCTATCCCTCTTTACATATGACCTGTAGAGGGCTCGGGTTTGACATTATTCTCCAGTGCTAACCGTTCGAAATTTCAGCATGTGAACACGATTTTATTTGATAGTTACATTTATTGTAACCCTGAAAATACTGGCGCGGTTCCACCAACCTTATCTGTCTGCCTATTCTGGTGGATTTAATTGGAGTTCCTCTAGTTTTGGAGGAGGTTTTCTAGTGCCACTGGGAAAAAACTTGTTAGGGTCATAATGTTCACAATTTTCGACCAAATTGGACAAAATTTTAGTCAATTTTGGGTTTCTTGAGCATGCTGGAGTGTCTGGGATAGGTTTTAGAGTGAATAGAGGTGTTATTCAGCCATTTTTTTCTTCGGGGAAGAGGAAAGAGCCACTAGGGCCATCAGGGAGATGGAGCTGTATTGGGTTGTACTTCATTGTTTAAGGTGAAACAAAAACCATTTTTAACTTATTTCTATCTTCTGAAGTCAAATTCACAGCTTTCTTTTTCTTGTTTAGGCATATATTTCACTGTATAACCATTTTGAGAAACTTAATAGAGCAAGGACTTTCCCATTGGGAGCCTTGGACCCGATATATGTAGCCCAGGAGGGGTGAACTGCCTCATAAGTTTGTTGTGTTATGCTATGGTGAATTTCTCTTGCTATGTATTTATGATATAATATGTTAAAAATTAAACTTAATTAACATTTCCTCACACAAAAACTCAGAAACAATTACCGAAAACATTTTGTTTAACCTGCAAGACATGGAGAATACTTTGCACACTTAATTAAATGGAAATGGATACTTTGCACAGTATTTACAAATAGTTCCATTTACATATCACTTGGGTATTCTTCTTAAAACTCAGGAGTGAATTTTTTAACATGTTCTTGGCCTTTAAGGCCTTTGTTGAGAAACAATCTGGACATCAAATTCTTAATTTAAGATCAGAAAATGGAGGAGAATATGTTAACAACAAATTTATGAACTTCTACACTGAGCATGGAATTCAATTGCAACATACCATTCCATATACTCCACAAAAAAATGGTGTAGCTAAAAGGAATAATCGCACCTTAAAAGAAATGACTAATTGTATGCTTCAATATAAGGGACTTGGTCTCAATTTGTGGGCAGAAGCCATTAACTGTGAAAATTACATAGTAAGTCGCACTCCTACTAAGGTTTTAAAGAATATAACTCCAGAAGAAACTTGGAGCTCAATCAAACCAAATGTAAGTCACTTTAGTTTTTTTGGAAGTGATGCTTGGGCTCATATTCCAGATGTGAAACATAAAGCCTTAGAACCTAGGAGTGAAAAATGAATTTTTGTTGGATATTCTGAAGATGTCAAAGGATATAGACTTCTTCAACCAAACTCTAAAAATAGAATCATTAGAAGAGATGTAAAATTTGATGAAAATATATTGGCCTGTGAGCCTAGTTAAACGGGTGTGCCACCTTTGGCCTACCAACCTGATTCAGCATATGTGCCACCTCTCTCTCTCTCTTCTATTTTTAATAGCACTCCTTCTAGTTCAGATGATGACAACAAGGATGACTATCCTCCTCCACCTCTTGAAATTGTTCCTTTTACTCCACCGCTTCCAAGATGGGTTCGCTCTACTCAGGATGTAGCAGGTTCTCCTACAGGTGACCCTATCGATCGATGATGTACACTTTATCAGTTCGGAAGAGCCTCTTCTTTATGGGCTCAAGTTCCAGAAAATCCTGATCCAAAAACATTTGAAGAAGCCTCCACTCATCCATCTTGGGATGAAGCTATGAATAAATAATATTGTTCCTTATTGGTGAATGATACTTGGGATATTGTTCCTCTTCCAAAAGGAAGAAAACTTATCAGATGCATATGGGTTTACAAAACAAATTTTGGACCAAATGGAAAAGTGGATAGACACAAATCTCGTCTTGTTGCTAAAGGATTTTCACAAGTTGAAGACATTGACTATACTGAAACCTTTTCCCCTGTTGCCAAAATGAATTCTATTCGCCTTTTTCATTCCCTTGCTGCCTCCTTTAAATGGGAAGTCCATCAGATGGATGTTAAATCCACCTTATTACATGGAGATTTACATGAAGAAATCTAAATGCAACAACCCCATGGCTTTATCCAAAATGACTCTATCATTGTTTTATGCCTTAATAAGTCTCTCTATGGTCTCTAACAAGCTCCTCGGGCTTGGTATGCCAAAATGGATAGATTTCTATTAGATAATGCTTTTCTAGGTGTCATTCTGACAACATTATCTACACCAAGAAAGTGGATAAGTCCTTCACCATCTGTGTTCTTTATGTTGATGATCTTATCCTTACTGGTAGTGATCCAAACCATATAAACCATGTGAAGCCTCGCCTCAAAAAGAATTTTGAAATGACGGACTTAGGACACTTGCATTATTTCCTTGGTCTGCAAGTCTTACAATCCAAGGAAGGAATTACCCTCTCTCAGTCCAAGTATGCCTGTGATATTCTACACCACTTTCACATGGAAGACTGTAAGCCAGCCCCTTCTCCCTTTTAGTCTGGAGTCAAGCTTTTAGTCACTTGTACTACTCCTAAAGTTGATGTTACCTTATATCGTCAACTTGTTGGTAAACTTTTGTATCTAAACAATACCCGTCCTGACCTTTCCTTTTTCGTTGGTCTTGAAGCTCGGTTTATGCACCAACCTCATTAAAGTCACTGAAAAGTAGCTAAAAGAATACTACGATATATTCGAGGTACATTTCAATTCATGATTCATTACAGTGCAGGAGCATCTCCATTGCTGATTAATTTCACTGATTCTGATTGGGCTGGTGACTTTGATGATAGAAAGTCTACTGTAGGATATGTATTCACTCTTGGTTCAAGACCTATTACTTCATCTTGTAAGAAAAAAAGTGCCATCTCTCTTTCTTCAGTAGAAGCAGAGTATCATGGTATAGTTGAAGCCAGCAAGGAAGCCATGTGGCTTCATCAGATCCTGTTTGAATTTGGTCTTCATCAACAACATCCAATCTGATAATCAGAGTGCCATTCAGCTATGTAAAATCCAGTTCAACATCAGCGTATGAAACACATTGAAGTCCACATACACTTCATCAGAAAGATCATTCATGATCGTGTTCTTGAAGTGCAGTACTGTCCAAATAATGATCAAGTAGCTGATATATTTATGAAGGTTCTCACAAAAGTGAAGTTTACCAAACTTCGATCCAAGCTTAGAGTTAAGGAAAGTTGTCATTAAGGGGGGATAGGCTCTAATGCCTCCTTCCTTCTCCTATTGTTTCACTTTTGTAAATCCTTCAATCCTATCCCAATTTGTTCTTAAGGGGGGATGTTACGATATTTCGACACATAAGAAATAGGCTCCTTTTGTGTCACCTTTGCAAATCCTTAAATCCTATCCCAATTTGTTCTTAAGGGGGGATGTTAGGATATTCCGACACATAGGAAATAGTTAAGAATAACTTATTTTAGTGTAGAGTTAGGTAAAGTGTGTTTCTTTACCATGTACATTTCTAACTTATAATCCAACGGTCACGATTTGTAGTGATCTGACGGTTATCTCTCTCCTTAGTATTAATGACACTTGATCCATGGATTAACACCCGATTGGTCCATGATCTCTATTTAAAGAGCTTGGAGGATAATTTGTCCGATAACCGTTTATGAGAGAAACATATGTAACTTTTCTTTTTATATTAATAAATTGCCTGAAGTGGTCGTGTTGGCTCAAGCCGTGGATTGTTTCCCTCTTTGAGGGTTTTAACCACGTGATTATACTGGTGTACTGATTTTTGATCTATTTGTGAGCGGTGACCTTTGGTTCTTGATCTAAGGAAATTACCCTGTAAATTCATACAAGATTCAACCTTCAAAAATCAAAGCATAAACAGTTAGCAAAGGAGACCTTGAAAACATTCCTACTCAAAGGAATCAAGGATGAAATTTTATAACTCTTAAATACAATGGGAACAGGTGATGTTTTTCAACTACCACATGATGATGTTTTTGAATTATGCATTAGGTATTCAAAATAATATCCAAGATTGGTAATAATTCTCGAGAACTTTCCTTTCAATTTTTGAATTCTGCTACAAAAATAGGAGGTACAAAAGTCTCTCTAAATTTACAATTTGATGATTTGCAAGAAAAATAGAAACAATGCAAGGAGGATCACTCTATAAATTATTTCCCATCACTACTAGGTTTACAACAATTATTTAAAGAATAAATTAAGGAAATAAAATGACCACCATATATAACTCAAAACATGTCATCATTTAATACTTGGACTAACATTTATTGCCTACAGTAGGTTCCTTAACAAATATATAACCCTACATTTCCATGATTGAATTATAATCCTTCTCTAATTCAATGTGCCACCTTATGGCCATAATGGTCCTTTCCCTCGAGGAAGATATTTCCGCAACCTCAAAGATGGTTTAAAGCCTCCTCTCTAGGGAATTCCCCATGCAAACTCCATTACCTGAGCCACAACAACTACAATTCCCATACAATGCACAACCATATTATCATTCTCTATGGTCCTAGCCATTTGTGCAACTTAACCGTAATTCTAACAATCAAGTTGCACATCAGTTTTAAAAAAATATCTTTTCTACTGACTCCCATATTGAATGCAATGTCATATGTTTTATAGAGGGGAGAGGAAGGAATTTAAAAACCCCCCCTATTAGCACAAATCATTTAACTGAGGAAGAAACTTTAATACATAAACCATTAGAGGATAAATTTACGATTGGAACTTGTTCGAAAATTTTTGTTGAAGCTCATAAAAAATATCAAGATAAAAACCCTAGAATTTCCTTTAACCATCCTTTTCAATCTGAAGAGATAAAACATAAAATTGTGGAAGACTTGTACAACTTGGAGAACCATTAATATGTGGGTCCTACTGAGGCCTAGATCCAAACATTCATCAACACACCCCATTCCCCCATAATTCAGAAACTCTTGGTACCATATCAATTAACGCAGTTGGTTTCTCATTATTTGGTATGTGTTGAAGTTTACATTTTGAACCCGAGTGTGAGAATGTTTAGTTTTTTGTTGCGAACATGGTTACACAGGAGGTACTCCTACACTTGAAGGAAATCTTCCTCTCTATAAATTAGCGTAGGGTATTATAAGAGCAATAAACAAATATTCCATGTGAAATAAAAAATTTATGGATATGCTCTCAAAACTATAAATTAGCAAGGCATAACTTTTGAACCTTCTGTTGAGTACTCTTGTGGTAAGCCTCGTCATATGTCATTCAGTTCTAATGCCTTGTATTTTGTAAAGTGATTTTATTATTGATTGAATTATTCTTCTTCATACTATTTGGTCATCCATTGAGTCGATCAACTAGAATTCTCATTGTTATGCTTAATAAATTCCATTTAGAAGCCCAAAACCATAAAAATAGCCAAATCACTTGAATAAGTTGTTATTCCAATAAATATTTCCAAGTCTCTCATTGAGGGTATTGGTAAAAAGCCTTATATGGTGGGCCACTCCTAAAAAAATGTAATGATATTTCATGAGAACCCTAGAATGATTAACTAGGGGGACCTTTCTAACATTACCTGATATTCTTTATTAATCATTGAATAATCAGGATTTCAAATATCATGCAATAGCTATGATAGTTAAGCTATTGATAACCAATTAATATTTTAAATTCACTATTTATACGTATCCTTTTTTCATAAACCCTTGGTCTATCAGGATATATTTAGTACTAATTCTATATTTTATACTCAACTCTACTATCACTCATTGCTTGAATTATTCATTAAAGATTATAAGCCATCATTTTTACCTACAAGGGATATTTCATTGCTACTTATAGCATTCTTGGGATAATTTCATATACCTTCTTGAGACGTGATATGATATCAACTCTATTAGGGCTATGGATGATCACTAGCAGCATAGCGATGTTAGTGGGATTGAGTTTCCCCAGTGTGTGATCTTCCCACCTACATATGTAGTGGTTACTTGCAAATTGTCTATGATAACCACTTTTTTGAGGATATCGACGCTCGCTAGTAGCAGAGCGATGTTAGTGGCATTGGGATTATCTAGTGCGTGATCTTCCCATTATGTGAAATAAAAAGAAAAAAACATTGTCATAAGGTTAAAAAGGAAGGATATAAGTTTAATGTACTGTGACATGGTGAATTACTCTGTCGCGGTTATGGACGTTCGTTGCAAGCAGAGAAACCTGACATGAATAGTTATGGGAAGGGTGTTTTCCTTTTGTTACAGTCCTAATATCAACTTTTCACCATGATGACTACAATTTAATTGTATCCATCAATTAATAGTACTATTTTTTGATATGACCTATATTCTAAATATCAAGTTTTTTCTATATAATGAATTATTAAATCTTAGTTTGGTCAAGTCCCATGACTATGGAATAGTTTTGTATATATATTTATCATTATAACTAAAGCTAGAAAATGAAGTGTCTATCTCTCACAGAATGGCCCTAATATCCTTTAGGTATTTTTCTTTGGTGTTCTATCTTTCGGAATAATTTTTATTTTCATGGAATTGGGACTCTTGGTGTAAGTGATTGAATTTTCCCAAAAAATAGGAGCTTCAGTTATAAGGTTGGATAATGGTAAGATGGTCATCTTGGGAAATATCTTTTTTTCATCTTTCGTTTTACCTGTTTTCATTCATTTTTAACACCATGGATTTCCAAAATATGATTATGGCACTTTTATTTATCATCAATTTATTAAGGTGAAATATTATTGATTAATACTTCTTCCAAGATGCTTGTGGAAATTTTGATGGCTAGTTATTTCATGATAACGCTATCTTTTGGAAATAATAATGGTTAGTATTGACATCATTTAATGTTTGATTACAGGTCCTTCTTATCTTATTGATGAAAAGGAAGTTTAAATAACATGACACTTACCTACATCGTCTCACTCAGTTAGACCTATATTTCAAAAATATATTTTTCAATGTAGCATGACTCTAACAGAGAAAGCCTAGTTCTATAGTCTTAATCTTAGTCTATGTTCAGAAGTTTTGCTTACACGAGTACATGCAAGATAATTGGGATGGGGGCATGGTGGGCCTCAATTATTTTTAATTTTTTACATCCCTTTTCACTTTGATTACTCATTATTTTATCTAATTGACTATAATTTTATATGATTATTGGGTTCTTATGTTCAAATAGGAGCATGACAAGGTTATCATTTATTCTTTTAAATACTCCCTTTTCTTCAATAAAAATTGTAACAAAATTGTTATTAATGATGGTTTTATATATTATTTCAGGTGCTCAAGAATATGCATGAAACTTCTGTAAAATATATACATGAATTAACAATTGATTTCTATGTGCATCAATTTCAACCCCTTCTTGCACTAGTAGTATGATTCTTGCACTAATTTGGGGTTCGACATATTGGTGCACTTCCAGAGAAAACGAAAAATTGTTTTTGTTCAAAATGATGTCTTCATACTCCCACATGAGACAAAATTCACTTAGGTCACAGGTGTGGATCTATAGAAGGAAATTATTGCTTCGACCACAAATTTGTACTAGACTTCAAGTTGCCAAATTCCTCCTTGATTTTTTTGCATATGTGGGAAAATATCAAAATTATGAAACATGGGTTTTTATCCAAGTATAGTAAATTGAGTAACACATGCATTTTTTTAAAAATTCATAAGGTTTTGGGGTATACGAAGGGTTATTTGAAGTATATTTTTAAAAAACAAAAATTTCCATAATTCTAAGATCATGCCGAGAGTTGAAAAAAAATGCAAAGTTCTGCATCAAATTTGTATTTATTTGATTAGTTAATGGTTGTAATGGACTTCCATCAAGGGAAAATGGTTGGGATTTTCATTCATCTAATATTTTCTTGTAAGTACTTATGTAAAAAAGAGATGGCTCCAATCCAAGATAAGTAATTCCATACCCTTATGATATTCAGTTGAGTTTTGGGGGTTATTCCCCTTTCTTTCTGTCAACTAGGTATGGAATAATGAGCTCACAATGTACTTAAGACTAATTTTTATTAATATAAATGGGTAAATGCCATGTTATTCTTTATTCTTTGGCATATTTTGTTAATGGTTTTCTCTACTCTATAATTTAATTTCTACTTAATGAGGGTGCGATCTCGTTTGTTTGGTCCCAACCAGACCATATTGAAACACATGTAATAGTTAGCATTTTATGGTCTAGGATTTAAGGATTGGACATTCTAGTGTGTGTATTTATTACTAAGGACTGCATTCATTTGAGATGTGATTTGTTTTTTTTTTAATTCTTGCCTTCTGTTCTTTCTTGAATATATATATATATATATATATAATTTTGATTTGAGGTTGCTCAAAGCTTAGATCTAAAGGCGACTATAGTGTATAGAAAATATTTCCTTGTGTTAGCACTATTTAAGTTGGGTTGCATAACATTAGTCCCTCGATTTATCATCCTATGTTGTATGATTCAATGACAATAATGTTTTGCTTCGTGATTATCCTTTGAATGTTGATATATTTAAGCTTGAACATTTTGAAGGTTACATTGACTCACTATATGATCACATTTTCCTTCCTACCCTTGTTTTTATATTATAAAGGTGGTATTATACAAGACGTTAACTTGAGAAGATTGTTTCTTCTCATATGACTGGATGATAGTTTCATTTAATTTTGGGTTTGATAGCTTCATTTTGAACAATTTAATGATATTAAAACCTCCTTTGAAAACTTCTAAATGCTTCTTGGACTTAAATATTAAAGGTATCATAGTTATAGTTTGAATTCTTGGAGTAATATATAGATTTGATCTCAAGATTTCATAAAAACCTTTCTGAGACTGCTGAATCATCCTTGACTCAAACACCAATGGTATCATACATTTTTATAATTTTTTGTTTCTTCATGTTTCATGGTATGAGTGGAATAGTAATGAAGTAATCTAAACCCTAATTTCTTTGGTAATGAATGAATTCTTATAGCTATATCCCATGTCTATGGGATTTGAGATTTAGTTGGTCTCGTATAGGAATCAACCTTGGATTATTTTATTTTGATGTCGAGCTTTTCCTTAGATTGTAACCTTGGATTTTTAGCTTGAGTTACAAGTAACATTGGGATGATGTTTGCATGAAAAAGTTATTGGAGATTCACTATTTTTTAATAATATTTTAATATAATATTTCCTCGTCTGCAATTGTGAGTGATTATCTTCTCTAATATCTGTGTTTGATTTTATTGATTGATAAGGGCTTGGAATAAGTATTATAGAAATATTTGTTGTTATTTGATCACTATTTATTCAAACTTGGTTTTTACTTCAAGAATGATGTTATTTCATTCCTCTTGCAAATATTTCTTTTGGATTGAAACACATATTTGGACCTTTGGTTTGAGGCATCTCTCAATTTTAAGAAGTAGAATAGAGAAGAATTTTCTTTATTTATGTAATCTCATATATTTCATTCCTACGCCAGGAGCACCACTCTTTTCTTTTGGAAGTACAGGGAGAGTGAAAAATATGGGTAGTGCAGGAAAACTTTTATGTGGATTCTCAAAGCACTCTTTTTACATTGTTTTATTGAAGCCTATGTTTTATTAAATTTTTATTATTTTCCCAACCTGTAGACTCGATTTTAATTAATGATTTTATGGGTGTAGTTAGTGTGTAAGTTAAATATTTTTTTATTTTGTGCTAATATATTTTCCAAAAAATTACTGTAGCAACTGAACTAGGAATTGCTTTCGATTGTAACTCAGGATTGGTGTTTGTAATGGATAGGGTTTTGTTTCTAATAAATTTTTCTGAGTCTAGTATTAGAGAAAAGATTTGACTAGTGTAGGATTTGTAGGTGTGAGAAGTTTCTAGATTAGATTAATATTTTGTTTTGCAAATTTGTAATTTCTCTCTCGCTTTTCTAGTGTTGTGTCTCAAAGTCCATAGAACCCGGATTGAAAATTAAATGTTAGTCCTTTGATAAACCCTATACCGCACCCAACAATTTTTATAAGGAAATATTAAAAATTACCCACAAAACCTTGATATCAACCCTTTCTCATCCTTGTTTTCTTGTTTTATGTTATGAGTGAGTTACATTTTGTTTTCTCTTATATAAGAAAATAATTGAAAATTAATATTTAATTGTAAATAATTTTTTTATATGTACCTAATAGAAAAAATCAATTATTGCATGCATTTGAATCATGTTGGTGTTGAGATGACTCTTGTTGTGATGAAATTATGTCCATTTATTTTACCATCCCCTTCTACATGTGTTTGTACATTACCACTAGCATGTTTCAAATATCAACTCATTGATCCATTGAGATTTTCATAATATTCCTGAAAAAGTAACAAACTATTTTTATATTGATATATGAAAGAAAAATGTAACAAAATTGATATTAATAAATGAATGCCTTGTAGTAATACATACAATAATTTTAGAAAAACATTTTAATTAGAAATATTACTTTTTAATTTTTGTTTTTGTTCTTGTATGTTTTTTCTGTTGTATGTTTGTCTAGTATAATTGACCATTTCTCTGGAAACATTTCTTGTACTTTAAATATAACTTGCCTCTTGGAATCATTGGATTATTTAATGTATTGTAATTGGAAATTATGTTTATACGTTTGTTCCACTATATCTCTCATAGTTTGTAAAAGTGTTTCCTTGTTTCATTAACCTCCAACACCACTACAAAAGAGTTAAGGACCAATTCATCGTCATTTACATGTTCTATAATTTTTTTCTTAGAATGGAATTATTTTCCTTTATTGTTGGTCCCTATATAACATTAAACATATGTGAATTAATAAATATTTTGAAAAATGTTATATAATATTATTAGTTCTATTATTAATGAAAAAAAACTCATATTGAATAGTATTTTTTCATTCCCCTCATTCATCCTTCTACAAAATTTCTATCCTACTTTTACATTATTCCGCAATTAAATAAAAAATAATCTTATCGAGCTTCTTCATTTTGTCGCTCTGCGTGACTACACTATCTAATACATATCACTTAAACTTACATATAGTTCAAACATGTTAATTTAGTAAATAATTTACAAAAAAAATTATTTTTTAGCTTTTCTCGACGAGAAATAATTATGTCGATATTTAATTTTGTGACATGACAAATTTTTAGAATATATTTTATCAATATACAACCTGTACTATTAAATACATAATCCATTAAATATATTTTATAAATAAATCACATAATTTTCAGCAAAATACAGGTATGGTAACAGGTGTGGTTATATGCATAAACGCACCAATGCATTTAATTTAGTAAATGCACCAAGGAGTTTAATTGTGCGTTGACGAGGAAAATTAATTTTATCAACTAAATTTAAAATATCCTTTTATGAATAGTTATGTTGTTTCAAAGTATTATGATGCTCCATAGTGCTCCTAGTATGTCTCTCTTGCAAATCTCTCCCTTGAAATTTTGGGAAAAATAATAAAATAGTGAATATTTTCTTACTATTTATAAGACTAAAATAATATTTCAAAAAATAAATTACCACTCATTTTCCAATTTGAAAAAAATAAAATCGTGCCCCTTTTTTTCATTTTTTCAAAACATCGATGCATTTCATAGTAAAAAGCATCAATGTGTTTAATAATAATGTGCATTGATTAAGATAACTTATTGGTGTGCTATAAATTTTTAATGCACCGATATGACATGATTCCATTTTTATTTCTGAAATCCTGGAAATCGGAGTAGTTATTATTTTAATGTATCCATGCATCTATTTTTTAAACACATTAGTGCGGTAAATTTTACAAGAGCACCAATATGATTTACAAGCTATCCAAATTTTTATTTTCACATAAAATGTCATATTTGTCTCAAATTATCCATTAGGATGCATCGACATGAGTTGCAGTAGTTCATAGTATACATTTTTCTGCTTAAAGCCGCCTTATTCTTGAAAAATGGTTTCAAAACTATATTGAAATTCATATTGTGGTTGTATGGTTCTCAAAATTAATTTTAGGTATGTGCACACAAATTTATTGGTGATTTTTCTCAAATACGGGGATAAAATTTGGTTAATATCAAATGGTCAATTCTTTAAATTCCATCTTGTTCCATATTGCTCAAAGTTATTCAAAATTTCTCCCTTTCCATCCACAGTAAGTTCATATTTTATCTATATTTTTTTTATCTAATTGAATTTATCTTCATCAAAATGCATGTTTATGTGATTCATGATTTATGCCATATATTTTCTAGACAAAATCACATATCGATTTTAAGGTCGACGAGTTTCGAACCACTTATTGTGGTTCATCATCGAGACATATATAGATAGCTAAACAAAATAACTAATAAATAGTAGAGATGCAACATATTAATCCAGATAGTTATATATATATATATATATATATATATATATATATATATATATAGTATAATAAAAATGAATGTTAGGAAGAAATGATAAAATAAAGACTAGAAAAAAATAATGAAAAAGCCTTTAAAACAAGAAATAATACTAAAAAATAAAATTTCTTTTGAATTTTATTTTTTAGTATTATTGATAATTTTTAAGGCTTTTTAATTATTTTATTTTTTCTAGTTTTAATTTTATTATTTATTTCTAACGTTCTTTTTTATTATAATATTTTTGTTGTTGGGATTAATCTGCTGCATCTCTACTATTTATTAGTTCTTCATTTTAGCTATGTCATGATGATGAACCCAAGTAAATGGTTTGAAACACGTCGACTTTAAAATCGATATGTGATTTCATCCAGAAAATATTTGGCATGAATGGTTTTTTTGTTTATGTTAATTTTAATAAAAGTGTATCAAAATATGTAGAATCTTTATTCAAAATTGATTTCAGATGCAAAAAATATTCCACCAATTCAAAAATATTGGAATCTTTTATCAGAAGAATCATACCGCAAGTAGTTGGTAGATGAAAATGGGTAATCACTTTACCCTGCCAATTGTAACATGCCATTTCCCAACCACAATCCTAGGTCAACAATGGCAATAATTGTTTGATATAATGTAATTTCAAAAAACCAATTACATTTTTCTTAATAATATCATTGATATACTAATGTCCAATAGTTTTTGAAATTAGGACTCTAATGATGATGAGCGACCTACCTACTATATTCCAATGCACCCCACTATAATTTCAAATCGAGAGAAGTCGACATTACGAGAAAAACTCAGAGATGAAGCATACCAAGAATGGTTGAATCAACCACCTATTCAATTCTCACTACATCGAGATTCACCAATTACGAATGACTATAGAAATAGTATTTATTTGTCACAAGTTGGAAATGGAGGAAATGAGATAGAGGTTGGTATGGATGATTATAAACATGATACAAATTCCATGGAGACAATGTTGTTAGATGCATTCCAGAATGATGAGCTAGGGGGTGATATCACTGATGCCTCTTTTAAAATCCTCAAATCTACTTCCACCGACCCACTTTTTGAACCTGAAATCCAATCAAAGTATACCCAGCTAAGGACAACGATGTTACTGTACAACTTAAAATTAATGTTTGGCATGTCGAATGCATGTTTCTAAACAATATTTAGGTAATTTACCATGTCGCTATTATTTTGATAGGTCTTCATACAATCAACATTGAAAATTGTCAATTTTATGAATGCTAAATATTGACATTTAAATTCATATTTCCCACCAACTAGAATTTATTCAAATATAAGGTTATTACGACTAATAATTTCTTTCCCAGTAGCTCCGAAGAGGCAAATAAGTTGTTGAAAATGTTGAGTGTTGAGTACATATCATATCATGCATGTTCGAAACATTATATTCTATATATAGGAGAATATGAAAACAAAGATATATTTCAAAAATGTGGGAATGGCAGGTACCATGAATGAAAAAAAAGGGTAAATCGCATGGTCCTCCTAAAAATATATTGAGGCACATGCTTATAATCCCAAGTATTCAAAGTCTCTTTCATTGCAAGGAATTATATAAGTGGTAGGGATGGAATTCCTAACATAGTAGTGAGTTGGATGTTATGTTAATCCTAACATATAATAGCCATGAATTATATAGAGGATACATGGCCCGGAAAATTCATGGATGAAGTACGAACTTATGACTTAGCATAGCCATGGATGGCATCAACCCATATTACCTCCAAAACACCAACTATTCTATTTTTCATGTAGTATCGATCAATAACAATATCCCCCCATGGTTATCTGTGAAGAATGGAATATTATTTTGGATTTCATAGTATTCGGTAGAAGAGAAGTGAAGAATATGGATGTCTACTTACAACCATTGGTAGATGAATTCAAGGAAATATGGGAATGGATACATGTATATGATGTATGAAGACCCATCACAACAGAGAGGAGTTTTATTTTGTATGGAAAAGGTGCTTACAACACACATGGTTATCTAGGCTTATGAGTTTCCTTTGGTAAATCAAATGTTTATTTATTTGTTTATATACGTAAAAATATTGTTTTTCATATTAATTTAATTTTTTGGAATTTTTCCAATCTTGATGATCGCTAACGTGCCCTATATACAATAATTTTGTAGGTATTGTAACAAAAGGGTATCATGGATGTAAATTTTGTGGACCTTCTATGAAGGCTAGGTGGTCTAACCACCTACGAAATCTAGTGTATGACTACCCCATGATAGGGTGCAATCATGGATATGGGTTACACTTTTTGGCAAAAGAGGGTGTGTTAGGGTGGAAAAAAAATTTCTTGATTGAGCCATTTAGGCACTTGATGGAGGATTTTTTGAGAGTTCGATCAAGATCCTTGGGCACTAAAACAATTACTTGATCGAAGGTTAAAAACTAACCCTTCATCAAGTTATAATTCTCAATCGAGCCGTAACACTTGATCAAGCCCTTTATATATATATATATATATATATATATATATATATATATATATATATATATATCGATCCCGCGGTCTGCGCATGAAATTTTCACAAATTGTAGGAGCTCGATTGAGAGTTTTATAGTAGCTTGAATAATATTATTGCAGCTGAATCAAGCAATGGAGCCTTTAATCCAATCTTTCGAACCACCCCGCCAAGGTTGTGATGGCTCAAACAAAGGTAAGTACTCCATTCTTTGTCTTTATTATCTAATTTTTTTTGCAAAATGTAAAAAAATAATTAAAAAAAATAATCATGAACAAAACCATGAAAACATACAAAAAAAAAAGGAAAACCACATAACAAAACCCTTCAAAAAAGCTGAGAAAATCACAAAACCAACCAAGAAAACCATTAATTTTTTTTTTAAAATATGCACCAAAGCCACAAAGCCAACCTAGAAAACCCTAGAAAAATCCTTTAGAGCAACCTAGAAAACACTTAGAAACCACAAAAAAACTATAATTTATGTTTTAAATTTTGTTTTTACTTGCAAGGTTTTGTGTATTAAATGCATATTTTCTGAGTTTGAAGGGTAAAAAAAAAAAAACATATATATATATATATATATGTATATATATGTATATATATGTATATATATATGTATATATATGTATATATGTATATGTATATATGTATATATATATGTATATATGTATATATGTATATATATATGTATATATATATATATATATATGTATATATATGTATATATATATATATATATATATTAATTATTTTAGGTTTAAAATTTTTCTTTACAATTTTGTGAAATAAATTTTCAATTCATTTCAATTTTTGGTTTTCAAAAATGCATTTTAAATTTCTAGCAAATTTAACCGAAAATATACCCAAAAAATCCAAACATAAAACAACAATTGTATAACCAATAAATAAATACATTAGGAGCTTGAGATTGACATGATGAATATGGTTGTTCATTAGTAATCTCTATTTATAAAATAAGAAATTTTGTTTTATTTTATTATTTTAAATTCAAATTAATTTATATTTTAAATATTTTTTAATAATAAATATAGTATAATTCTAGTTTTAAAAATAAAATATTAATATTTAAAGTTAAAAATCTAAAAAGATAAAATTTTGTTATATATATAACATCAGGTCAATATATATACTTATACCATTTCACATAACATATAACTATATTTACATCGTTCTTATTTGAAAACAACTCCCCTAGGTGTCACTGTGTCAATGTCTAAGCCATTGGATCAAATGTTAGATGACTGGAATGTTTTAGGCCATTAGATTCACAAATAAAAGTTTTATATATGTTTTTTATAATGTTAGTTTTTTTCTTAATAAGTGATTGAATTTACATTTTGGTGACTTTGTCAAATTACATAAAAATAAAAATAAAAGTAAATTAAATAAAAATATTGACATATTGTAATGAACATTTTAACTAGGTCAAATAAAAAATAAAAATAATACTAAGCAATAAAAACAACCCATGGTATTGACTCATGGTACTCATGTGGAATGTGGTTTATGTAAAGGGGGAAATTAAGATGGCCTAACTATGGATCTACCAAGAGCAAAGATGGATCAAATGTCTTGATATGCTAAGTTAATTGAATTTAAATTTTGGTGACTTTTAAGTTAAAATATTGTTATTAAAAATTTGCTATATTTTAACATCAATTTTTTTAATAAAATTTAAATTAATAACTTAATATAACTAGATTTAACATAAACTAGTTTAATGAATAATTTTTTTTTTATATAAAATACATAAACATTAAATTTTTGGGTACATAAGCTTAAAATGTTTATTTATAATAAAATTTATATCATAAAATTAAACTCCACAAAACCCAATTAATTTATATTATATGGATAAAAAACAATATAAAAAAAAGGAAAATAACTATTTATATATTTAAATATTACATTTTTGTGCTACTATGTTCTCCAACAAAATATGATTGAAATGTTGTAATGTCATGTGTAACATTTTGACAATGTCAAATTACACAAAATTAAAAATAAAAGTAAATTAAATCAAAATATTGACATAATGTAATCAACATTTTAACTAGGTCAAAATACAATAAAAAATAAAAATAATAAAATAAAATAATTATAAACTATAAATATAGCCCATGGTATTCATGTGAAATGTAGTTTCTTTATAGGGGGAACTAAGATGACCTAAATCAATCTTAACTCTGGATGTAAACTAATTATTTAATATTATTATTTTTAAATGTTTATAACCATTATTCTTTTAAAATTTTACTTAATAAAATGTATCTAAATTTTCATACATCCAAATATACATAGTTTTTATATATGTTTTTTATAATGTTAGTTTTTTTTTTTTTTTCGTTTTAATAAGTTAGATTGAATTTAGGTTTTGGTGACTTTTAAGTTAAAATATTCTTATTAAAAATTTGTTAGATTTTAACCTCAATTTTTTTAATAAAATTTAAATTAATAACTTAATAAAACTAGATTTAACATAAATTAGTTTAATGAATAATTTTTTTTTATAAAATACATAAACATTAAATTTTTGGGTACATAAGCATAAATTTTTTATTTATCATAAAATTAAACTCCCCAAAAACCAATTAATTTATATTACATGGATAAAAAACAATATAAAAAAGGAAATAACTATTTATATATTCAAATATCACATTTTTGTGCTACTATGTTCTCTAACAAAGTATGATGGAAAGGTTGTAATGTTACGTGTAACATTTTGAAAATGTCAAATTACACAAAATTAAAAATAAAAGTAAATTAAATAAAAAGGTTGACATAATGTAATGAACATTTTAACTAGGTCAAAATACAATAAAAAATAAAAATAATAAAATAAAATAATCATAAACTATAAATACAACCCATGGTATTGACCAATGTTATTCATGCGGAATGTAATTTCTTTATAGGGGGAACTAAGATGGCCTAAAACAATCTTAACTCTGGATCGAAACTAATTATTTAATAAAATTATTTTTAAATGTTTAGAACCATTATTCTTTTAAAATTTTACTTAATAAAATGTATCTAAATTTTCATACATCCAAATATACATAGTTTTTCTTATTCTATATTATTTTTGTTACAACTATTTTATTATTCCAACAATAAATGGTTTTTTTGTTATATATTATTTATGTTACAACTGTTTTATAATTCATGAGTATTATTTCTTAATATATAAAAAAATAAATTTAAAATGTTTTTTTTTAAATATGTGATTTTTTTGAATTTCCAAATTATTTCAAAGGGCATGATTTATCTTGAGCAATAATGATGAATGTTCATAATTCCCATTTCTTAAATAACACTAAATTTACCTTTAAAGGGGTTGGTAGAAATTTTTTTGTATCAAAGTCAAGGATACAGAATAAAGGAGACATGGTGAAGAGAAGCTTCCAACCTTACAACAAGCCCTAAAAAGGCATAGCATTGAATGTATGGAATCCATTTTCCGTGATACACATGAGAAGTGCAATGAAAAGTCTTGGAATTTGGAAAATGTCATGAACATTATCTCATGTTCTATTTATTTAGATCTGAAGTATATGAAAGAAGAAAAGAAGAAAAATGTATACTTGTCAAGAACGTATGATTCTTTAGAAGGAAGCAATTTTGAAAAGGCTATGCAGGACTAAATAGAAGAATTAAAAACAAAAGAGGAATCTTCAGAAAATGGGTTACTTAAGGATTTTGGAATCCAGATGGGCTATATTATCTCACTGATTCAATAAAATGCTCAAAAAGAGACAGACAATAATGTTATAGAGACAATTTATTCATAAACAAGAGAATGCTAGAATTATAACCTGAGATAGAGTTATGGGAAGAGAAACATTCCAATGGTAAGGAGGAGCCAAAGGTACATGAGTATTAGTTCACTCAACATAATTATCCACCGTTGATTCTGGAGGAGAAAGTTCCTATTACCTCATCAACTGAAGAAGGCCCACATGAGAAAATCCTAAGAGATTCCTCAATGTTATTTTCATTTGACATTTAGTCACTCTATTCTTTTTTGTCTAGTAGTCTCTTTACCTATGCCCTTAAATTCAATGAGTCAGAAAATACTAAACAAAAGATAGTTACCTATTGCAATCAGTTGAAAAAAAAAAAGGTATCTCTAAAGGGTAACTCGGGGAGGAATCTATTATTTAAAAGATCGGTAAAATATTTTCATTTCAAAACAAAAATGTACTATCACTAGGGAAGGGAGTTATTACAATTAAAATTTGTTCCCATTCCTGTCACTAGAAAATTTGATTGTTTTTTTTATTTGATGGGAAAATAAATGATCTTTAGAAGGCACTAAAGTCTTGAATTATGATCCTTAAAGAAGTCGCTACATTCCGTGATTATGAGATGATTTTTTCTTCTTAATTTTGGGTCTTCATGATGTTTTTTATTCTGACTAAGGTGAAAAGTTCCAAATTGATGATTAAGATAACTCTATGCTCTATGTTCAAATGACAAGTGAAGGTGAATTTACCATACTTGAGCTTCTTAGTAGTATCTTATGAAGTACAACATGTCATAGTGATAAGTGTTTATTCCATTAAATAACTCTAGTTATAGAGCAGATTCAGAGTTCTAGGAGTAGTATCATAAGAATTCAACATTGTTAATGTGATAGAAGAAAATAATTTCGTGGAAGGGAGAAGTCTGCCCAACTTGGTCATAAAAACCAAGTGCATCCTTCATGCAGAAAAAAAATAAAAATAAAAATAAAAATAAAAAAGAAAAAAATAAAAATAAAAATAAAAATAAATAAATAAATAACCATGCATGTTTGGTCATATAGAGGTCTTGAGTACTTTGGAAAAAATATCTCATCCATTATGAAAAACACATCTTACATGCAATTAATCACAAAGAAGTTGTTCCACATCAATTACCCAATATGGATATTTTTGTTTGAGGTCTAGTAAACATATTTCTCCACCCCTTATTCTCGAGCAGTTGGAGCCGAGAAAGTTCCTACTACCTCTTCTTTCCTATATGCTATTCTTTCCTATACCACAACCTTATGGCTTTTCCTTTGCAACATGCGGTGCAATTGCTAGTTTAACATGTATACCATAAAGTTATTTAACACAACACATATATAGCATAGCATGTAACACAATGAATCAAATTTTCCACAATGATAAAAAAATTTGCTTGACTTTTGGATTCCCAACAAAGATCCATCTCCACGAAAGAATATGAATGAAAGCAGAGAGAGAGGCCTCAAACCATCGATAAATAGTGAAGAAATATTTAATTATTCTAAAAGAGGTGACCATAGATTTTAATTAATAGGTAAATAATATTATTAATATATTTTAATTAAATTAAATTTTAATTATTTATTTATATAAATTGGATAATTATAATTTTGATAAATAATAATAATTAAAAGAAATAAATTTATTGAATTAATAAATTAATTTAAATAATTACTTAATAATCATTATAATTACAAAATGTTTTAGGTTTGATTTATAAATAAAAAAATAATTATTAAATATAATGATTAAATATTCCAACAAATATTAATTAATTAATAATATTAAATTAAGAAAACTAAAATAAACTTATAAATAAATATTAATAACAAAATAAATATTAACTCTATCCAATAATAACCATGACTAATGGATAAAATGAATAATTATTTTTATTATTAATACTTACTTTATTTAATAATTAATAAGATTTTAATCAATGTTATGATCTATTTCACTATTCCAAATTATATATTTCATAACATAAATTTATTTGACATAACATACATGTGAAGCACACATAGACACACACATATCGTGTAACATAGCATAACATAATGTGACATGTACATTGTGAATAACTATAACATAATGCAACTATAACTATAACATTTAACATTGTATAATTATCGAACATAAATATATGTGTGTGTGTGTGTGTGTGTGTGTGAATAATGCATCATTTATAGATAAATTAAATCCATCATAATTTGATCTAGTAAATAAAAGCATTTAGACTCTTTTCTAATTTGTACCATATTATTTCATTATGTGGTGTTTTGTACAAGAAACATTGTCTTCATGTGCTTGCACCTAATACATGTCATGTGTCAATGTCAAACATTAAGAATGTAAATTCTATTGTAGTACTTGGTTGACATGAATTTTATTAGTTTTTTAAACAGGTTTATTTCAAATTTTTACATATATATTAACATATAGTTGCACTATGAATAAAATGCATTATTTATAAACAAGAAAAAGTGTGAGGGTAAATTTGATCACTTCTTTCAATTGTGTGTTTACATGGAACAATGTATTTCGGTCGATAAATTATCAAAAATTGGACTCTAAAGTTTATGACTTCAGGCTAGATTATTGTTTTTCACTTTAAAAGTGGGGATTTTGTCAATATTTTTTCTTGGATTAGTTTATATGTATTATATATATTATATGTAATATGTTGAGGGATCACATATACATGCTCGAACTGAAGGTCATCATAGTTTGATAGGGTCTATTATAGGTGTTCGGGCTCGTGATAGATCACGTAGCCCACCAAGAGTTTGTGTACCTATAGTAGATTCTACCTCTGACGCCAATCAGAGTATCATAGGTAGTGTTTCTGTCTCTATTAATAACCATTCTTTTACATCCATTGGACCATCTTCTCCCATTTCAAGTACACCTCCCATATTTTGAAATCGTCTTTAACATTTATGTGTTTATGTCTTGAATTTGTCTTTAATTTTTAAATTGTCTTCAACTGATGTGTTTGAATTTAATGTATATTTTATTATGCTTCTAGTTTTTTAATTATATATATGTTAAATTGTGTTTATGATTTGCAGTTCGTCAGTAGGCTGAAGATGAGGATGTGAGTGTAGCATCGATCCATCTATGTGATTATGCTATCACTCAGATCACATTAGATGATGTTACAAACCATCATACATGTATCATAATAGAGATAAAGAATATCCCTCCAAATCATTGACTCACCTTTCATTCTATTTGATTTTAGATATAATGACTAGGTTGATTGAGATATATACCGGAGTTTGGGACCACATAGCCACATATTTCATTTCATACATAGGGTCAGGAGGAATGAGGTTAGAGGCCCATATTATTGGGAGGTGGTGAAAGAGACCACCAAGGACTTTGATTTTCATGGGGAGTTGTTCAACATCCCTCTAGATCACCCTGCTAGACATGAAGGTCCGATCCCACTGAGATGTTTTAATAATGTTCATGCAGACCATTTTGTGTACAATAGATTCATTGGAGCTTGGGGCAAGTTCTCTAACCATGACTAGGTTGAAGTTTATTTTGGTAATAATTTATATGTTTATTTTGTGTTACATATGAGGTCAGGTTACACTGATACCGAATCTCATTTTTATGGTCTCGGTACGGGATATACCTATGAGTGCAAGGGGGCTTGTAGGGACCCTGGGCATGTGTAACCACCTCCAAAACTATTTCCACTATTGTCTCGGATCTTTGCATTACCTAGAGAGGTAGATGAGATATCATATCTCGGTGGTGAGATGCGGGGCACTATTGTAAACAACATGTGGGCATCATTGGCTAGCGCATATGTTGCATTGCATGGACAGATACAAAAAGCACCATCACTGCATCATGGCCCACTAGTGCCCTTATAAAATGATGCATTTCTTTCTAGTTTACCCTTTTATCAACTTTTGGCACATACATGTATGTATCATTATGACATTTGTGAGACTTGGAGGGTGCATGGACGACATGACACATACTATGTACATATTTCTACGAAACTTTTGAACATTATTGTCAAATTATGCATAATTATTTATATTAAAATTCTAGTTCATGTTATATTGCATAATTTATATTAATAAGTTCATGATAACATGTAGACACATCCCAGCTATATGGATGAGCTTAAGAGGTCATCCAAAGGGGAATTTCATCAGCTAGAGCATCCTTGACCGAAGCATATTTCCATGGATTCTCCTTCACCTACACCTTCACATTATATGTTCACTAATGTGGAGGAGAGTCGATATGTTAAACCACATGGACCAAAATTTGAGGTAAACTTATTTTTCCTAATATTTCAACATTTTTTTTTAAGTTAGATAAATATGTTAACTAATTTGTAGACTAATTATAGTTTGTCCTTTCCATTGTGTACATAGGCCCATACGGAGAGTGGTGTTGATGCCACTGTTATGTGGATACATGACTGAGATGTTCGGTTTAGAGGCACTGATGATGCATTTTCATCGATGGAGGCCCCAATCATCAAGGCAAATGCAGGGGAGCACCAAAGAAAGGTTCATTATCGGACCCCCATCTTATCAAACTTGCATTTGGACTCCAGTGAGGTTAGTAGATTCATTTATATATTTTTACAATTTCTAAAGTGGTTCAATATAATTTATTTCCATGTTGTTTATTATTTACAAAGAATTATCTAATTAGTTTGAATTCGAATGTGTTGTATTGTAGTACCAGTTTATGGGCACTTACCTTGCACGACAGAACTCACATAGGAGTTATGGTGTTACTTATAGTGTCATAGTTTGTATATTTTTAGGCTCATTTCATAGTGCATATTCAAATGTGTGATACAAACTTTGTATATTTTCAAACGTGGATAGTTTATGGATGTACATCATGCACATTATTTTAGTTTATGGATGCTCATTATAATTTTAGTTTATGGATGTTCATGTGATATTTGTAATTTGTATATATTTTCATATGGATAGTTTATTGATACATGTATTCTCTATTTTAGTTTATGGATTTGTATTAATCTTTTCTATGGATGCTCATTAATTTTTGAAGTTTAAATGGATTTTTTATAAATATTTCACTAATTTAATAATTTTTCTACATACTATAACTTTTATGATTAAAATATATGTTCAATTTTGATTTCCAATTTCATAAACTAAGAAAATAAGTACAATCTTAAAATTTATGATGCAACTCACTATGATACTTAAAATGAACTAAAATATATCATGTATCAATTTAATATTGAACATGGAAATAATTCCAATCATGCTTCATATAGGCTTGTAGAAAGTTTATTTTAGTGCAATCAACATGTATGTTATTACAATTCAATTTTTAAAATAAATTATTTGAATTATAAAGTCATTTGTATTCTATATATATGTGTGAAACATTTTGTGACACACCCATATACCACAATGCATGGACAACTTTTTTAAGTATTCCAATGAATTTGTTATCTCAGGGTCCAATTAAAAAACACAAATATGATTGAAATAAGTTTTTTTCAATTTTAATATTAAAAGATGGCTTGTTAAAAACAAATAGGTTTTATTCAACATTTTTTTATTTTGAGATTATCTACAAGAGCTTAGTCATAACATGATATAATTCGATCATATTCAAATTTAATGTATAGGTCAAACAAAAATATATGGCAACATTTCTATAATTTTCTATAATGTTATCAACATTCATAAATTTACTAGTTATTCAAGTATTTCAATCAATTTCTTGTGATGGAAATTTAAGTTTTATTCAATTTTTAAAAACTCAAATATCATTGAAATAATATATATTCCATTTTAAAAGATCTCGAGATGTAAAAGTTACAAATACAAGTTTTATTTATTTTATTCTGTTTGAGGTTATCTAGAAAAGCTTAATCATAATGCACATGGTCAATAATGTATTTTTTCTTACACTAAAATCAATGCACTATGTTAAACTAATTACCTTGAAATTAATGTACACCATCTATCCTACTCTCATCTCTCTGTATCTCTCCATCTCCCTTATCACTCCCCCTCTCCCTCTCTCTCTGTCTCTCCCTCCATCTCCCTTGCCACTCCCTCCCTCTCTCTCCAATGTTATCTCTATATATGTCTTTATTCTTACCTCCCTCTCTCTCCCACTCCAATTCCATCTCTCTCTCCCCCTACCTCTCAAGTCCTCTCTCTCTTCCTTTCTCTCCCACCTCCCTCTCTCTCTCTCTCGAGCTTTGTCATGCAAATATATTGAGTATCTCCCTCCATCTCTCATTATCTACACCCTTCTCTCCATATTTACTTTTTTGTCTTTCTATATCACCCACAAAAATTCTCTCTCTCTCTCTCTCTCTCTCTCTCTCTCTCTCTCTCTCTCTCTCTCTCTCTCTCTCTCTCTCTCTCTCTCTCTCTCTCTCTCTCTCTCTCTCTCTGCGCCTTTAAAATACTTTGACAACTAAAATATTATGTTTAATTAATTAATTAATTAATTTATTGTTATTATTATTTTTAATGTCGTGCAACAATTTTTTATTTTGTATAATACATATTTAAAATGCAAGATTTCAAATGTGTGTTGTAAATTCAGCTCGAGGGAAAATTAAAATTTTCCATGGAAATATTATCTAAAATTTTCCAAAACATTAATGTTCTAGCTACCTCCATCAAAGATACATGGAGCTCTTCATGTCTTCCAATTGAAATTGTTTTAGTTTAATTTCTTTAAAGGTGGCTTTAGGTTTTGGTTATTTCAGGATGATAAAACTATTATATATTTTATTATGTTACATTTATAAAAAATATTAGGTTAAATAAATTTAAAGTATATTAGGTCAGTTTGTATGATTATTTTCGTGTTAATGATCAACTCTTTTTTAAACGCCTATGGAATATATCAACCAAATTTATTAATGTGGTTGTGCTAGTATGTATTATAATATAAGAAATTTTATATTATATTAAATTTAATAACCTTATATTGATCCAAAATTCAAAAATGTAATATTAACATAAAAATATATTAGGATTAATTTTTCTATATTAGTATCATTTCATCATTTAATTTAATAAAAATAAAAATTTTATTTTAATATTAATATTAAATTTAATAAGGTTTTTACATGACATTATAACAAAAATTATAATAAGATTTGGAATTTTAAAATGTTTAATTTTAAATAATTTAAAAACAATTTAAAAGGCATAATAGCTTCATCAAACCATAGTGCTTGATCGAGCTCCTATTAACCATGCAAATGGCTTGATCGAGGGTTTATGTAACCCTTGATCGAACTATTTAAATTCCAAATCTAGGTGCTTGATCGAGCCTTTTAAGTCCTAAAATCATCAACTTCAACACCCCTTTTGCAAACTTTCCTGCAACTCCATTTTGTACCCTAGCGGACTTAGGGCTAAATTTTTCCTCAGAGAGAAAAGTTGATCACGTTCGATTCATGAAGGAATCCTCTATCCAATGGCATATGATTTCCACATTTTTAAATTCATATGATATTTTTCATTTAATTTATTATAAACATAATTCCTGAATTTTTTTTTAATTTTTTTAAAGTGGTTGAATGCAAAAAAAAATCATAAATTATACACAATGATATACACCACTATCTTCGTTTATGAGTCTTATTCAAAATGATACTTTTGGTTTTTCAATTTAGTTAAATAGTTGAAAAAAACATTGTCTGAACACATGTGTCTACAAAATGCAATTGAAATATTACATCGCCAACTTCAAAAAAAAATAAGAAATATATCTTTGAATTAAAAAATAATAATAATTATATGAAAAAACTCATCTCTCTCTCTCTCTCTCCCCCTCTCCCCCCCTCTCTCTCTCTCTCTCTCTCTCTCTCTCGTATATATATATATATATATATATATATATATATATATATATATATATATATATATATATATATATATATCTTAAATTGCACATTTTAGACTAAGTTATGCTACGTGAACACATGCATACCTCTTAATATGTGTGAAATTTTGTAAGCACAAGCATTTCATTTAATGAAAATTTGACATATTATACAACGTTAAATATTTTTGCAAAAAATATCATTAGGAAAACAACATAACTCCCCGCAATTTTTCGTTTTACCCCGAATCAAAATTGACAGTGCTTATATGAATTTTGATGGCTTCAATTCGATAAAAGAGGAAAAAATTGGAATTTCATCGCCATATTTGGCCCAAAAGTGTAACCCATATTCATTCTTTCACCTAGTATTCCCCCTAATAGAACACTATTAGAGAATAGTGACATCTACTTTCAATGGTAAAATAGAGAGACCCCAAAGGCCTGCAATAATAACTCTAGCTAACTCGCTCAAAGCATATGAGAGAGGCAATGAGAAAGAGATTACGTAAATGTTCAATTTGAATGGATAACCTATGTTTTATGATCTAGAATTATTCAAAACTTTATGTTGAGAAATTTCCCATTGGGATGAAAACAAAATTTGTCTTTTATGAGCTTCCATATTGGGAGGATATTATTATTTCCCACCTGCTATATATGAGGCATATATTTAAAAAAATGCATCTTATTTGTGGAGGCACATATCATCGAAAGAAACTGACACATTAGCTATTAGGAGAAATCTTATTTCTTCCAAAACTAAAAAGAAACATTGGCCAAGACAAGGAAGTGGAGAAGAGGCTGGTCCATCTTAGACTTTCAAAGAAGGTGATGATATTTCTTTGTCAAATTTAGATCTCCTCCTTGAAAACTAAAGAAATTGTAGCCATTTAGCTTGTGTAAACATAAAAAATGCCTCAAGCTTGGTTTTCAAGATACAAATCTGGTAAGATTCATCTCTATTGGTATTCCTTCCCATGGTGCTTATTTTCAGTTACAAATTTTTAGTTATGCGGAACTATAGATGTGGATTCTAATTTATTACATCACATACGATGAATGCATATGTATTTAAAAATTCAACTTATTAGTGTTAGTCTATTCAGCCCCCCACCAGTGATAAAATATGCTCTTACTATGTCTTGTTAGGATCTCAAAATCAATTTTTTGTCATTCCATTATGTTTTCAAATAAAAATTTGGTCACTAGATAGTGTGTTTAAGGCTATTTCCACTCCTTTGAAAAAAATTACATGTCGGTCCTTATCGTCACTTAGTTGAGTGTACCATCATTGAAATTTCATCATCATCACTTCAGTCAACATCATCATGATTTCATTCATTTTAGTGTGACCATTAGGTCATTAGGGTTTCATTCATCCAAAATCTATCATTCCATGCATAAATCTGGCAAATGAGGAGTGGTAGTAGGTAAATTTTTGCTATGAATTTGGTTTCAAATGTAGTTTATATTTCAATTGTGTAATAAGTTCCTAATGTTCCTAAATATTCATAAGAAATTTTCAAAGCTACAAGTTTTCAAATCAAAGTGAAAAACACATTTAGTGGGTCATCCCACTACTATCAAGAAAAGTGACCATGAAAAGCTATAAAAGACCAATTCAAGTTCATTATCTCATTCAACTAATCGAATAAGAGTTATCTCTCACCTACCAAGGCAATCTGAGAAAATTCAAGTCAAATACAATCCAAAATTTGATGCCAAATCAGCCACGCTGCGCTTTGTGGGATACATGTTGCCCTTTCTTCTACATGTTGTGTTTTCTCTCTTCAATGCATTAAATAAAATTCTGAAGGTTTTTGAAGGCTATCAAGGTGTCTATAAGTAATTCAAAAGTATGTTACACCTCATTATCCTCCCCTTGCAACTCAATTTCATGGTTTTAGAGTGTAAACCCTCCATTAGCCCCTACACTATGTTTTAGTTCTTGGCCCATATTTTCAAAATTTGCGAGGTAAACACACTTACAATATAATTTTTAACCTCCCTCACACTCTAAACCATATCCCATAGCCTTCACACTCACTCATTCCCAATTTATAAGCCCCAAAACCCAAACCCTAGCCCAAAACTGCAAATTTTGGCATTTTTCATAGCTAAGATTATGTAAAAATTACCTAGCGCAATTCCCATACCCATTTCACTCCAATCCACTTCCTAAAGTTCCCTAAGACCCCTATCCATCTCCATAAATTTTCCTACTCCCATCTCCCTTCCCTAACCCCTTCATCTTATCCCTTCATTCCCTTCCCCTGTTTTGTCCCATTAAGGTTTTTCCCCTTGCAAACCATCAAATGGAGGAGAAGAAGTCTTACAATAAGGGAGGCCAGCTGAAAATATATGAGCCCTTAACCAATCATGAATTAATGTCTTCACCACTATCCAAACATTTTTTTGAAAGGGTAGGATGTCTTCCTTTTTTGTGAGCAAGTTGAGAGAGTCAATTACCATGCATCATTGACTAAATTGTTTACTACTCAACTCAAAAAGGATAAGGTCATGATTGCAGGGGTTACTTTCACTATAAAAATTGATTTAATAGCTCATACCATAGGGATACCCACTCATGGTAAAAAAATGTTTAAAAACCAAGACCTACACATTCAAATTTACTAGCCCTATCTCAGAAGACATTATCAACAACACATGAAGAAGATTTTTCCTATTGGGCAGCTCCTTGAGAAGTATACACCACTGATGAAGATCATCATGAAGTAATTCACCTGTGAGGGAATATTTTATAGACTATATGGTGTTGGAAATATTTTCATTGATGGCAAAGCAGAATACATGAGCAACACCTGGACTATCATTCAAAGGAGAAAAGAAGCAGAAGGAGCAGAGTTGGAGAGACAAAGTTAGAGTAGGTTTTAGGAACAGAGTTTCTGTAAGCCTACGAAAGTTGTAAAATAGGGCCATTGACATGAATATCTAGCCAGGACTAAGAGGGCTTTTGTAATTGATTTCATTTGTATGTATTGATGAGGAATTTGTTTCTAAATTCTATGAGAAGTATTCTGTATGAGTAATATTTGAGTTCTATGAGAAAGTGGGAAACTCTATGTTAAAGGCTGAAATAGTGACTCTGTGTGTAATAGGGATTGATATAATTGAGGATGATTTAGGCCTATGAAGTTGAATTCTATTCACCAATAGTGGCCGAGTGTTTATCGTGTTGGGCTGAGTATATTGGTGGGAAAAGAAATGTGATATGTACTGATGACCAAATATATATATCTGAGGCTACACCAGATATAGAAAGAAGTTGGAATAAAATAACAGAGCATTGAGTTATCCAATGGAAGATTTACAGCTTGCTCAGGCCCTCGTAGTAGATTAGAAGAACCGTAGAAGAAGTTGAATAAGAATGATGATGATCGAACAATGAAAGGACCGAGTGAGGTCACGGTGAACCGATTCCCATTGTGCAGAAACTAAAGATTGAATGGAGCAGTGGAACTGTGCGTAAATAACTCATGAAGAGGCAATGTGAAGGGAAGACTATAGGAGTCTCGATGGCACAGTTTTAGAAAAGAGATATAGTGAATAAAAGGCGAAGTCAAAGAATAGAAGTGTAACTGTGAGTTAAGAATATGGTGGGACCATACGATGAACAGTAACGGTGGTTTCAAAACCCAAAACAAGTGGTGTCACGCGATCTCAAGACCAGTAAGTAGAATTCCTCAAAAAAACACAATATCGGTCCCCACTTGACATGTAAGGTGGAGGTGGTTTTTTAAAACCACGAATATCGCATAATTTGTGAGAATTAAAACCCGTGCATTTTGGTTACGCGATTATCATTGGATTGGGGAGAAACAATGCGATCAATAGTTAGCCGTTGGATGTGAATGGTAAGTTAATGGTGGGACCCACTTTTATCGTGCGGGTTGATGGATTAAAAATCGAGAAAATTTAATACGCGACTATCATTGGATTTTTTAGTGGAAGCGCGATACGTTTTCCGCTGTTTGATGAAGAGGTAAGTTAACTTGTCAGGCCCGATTGCATTATAAATTGACGTGATGCTTTGTTTTATAAGTTGGAAGTATTAATGAAATGATGGGAATAGAATTAATATGCATAATGTGTGGACCATATATGGAAGTGAACCTTGGTATAATACATATGTGTTATGTGTTTGTTGGCATTCGTTAGTTTAAATAAAATTAACCCTTGGTGTTATGCATGAGAGTAGAATTATATTATGGTCATATGTGGTGTTTTGAGGTTAAAGGAAATTTCCATTTAATTGAGGTCAGTGATTTATGTTTGATATTTGCGAATGAAATTTTGTGGCCGTGAGTATTTCTAAGGGTCATTTGGCTTGAACACCTTAGAATTGAAGTTGATTATTGGTTCTTTATGTATATATATGGTTTCACAATTATTGATTGAATAATGAAACTTTCACATACAAAGTTGGTATTCTTGCCTTTTATAAACCATCAAGTTTATTGAAAGAAGCTTCTGCAAGTGAATTTTCATTGTTGGGTTATAACAAAGATTTTAACCTTTGATGGAAAAAATTCAGCATTAATTTGAATGTGCCAGATTGGGAATTTGAGCTATATTGAGAGGTGGTTTTTAAAACCATAAGAATTTTATTTTAATATCTCAAATCTGCGATTTGAGATATAAAAACTTCAGCATTAAATTTTCAAGGTTGCACAGATTTGAATTTGGTTGGAGAAAAATTTGGGATGCATTTTTATATGCACAATGAACTTGGAGAATGTGGGTTTGGCAGGGGTACATGCATAGAAAGCAGCAGAGTATGCAGAACTGTTACACTATAGCAGCAGAAAAGACAAACACACAGTGAGCCAAGAACTGAAAGGGTTGAATGAGATATATTTGTTGCAAATGTAAAGGTAAATGTTTTAATTAATTTTATAATTTTTGTGATGCAAAGGCAAGTCTCTGTAGGCAAAAAAAACTCCACTATAAAACTAAAATTTGTACATATTACTATATTCTTTTGAACGAGATGGAAAATAAATGAGAAGGTGGAAGGCAGAGAGTCATGGTTGTTCAGTTCGAATGCCCTATGGAATGCAAACAATCATGAGGTAATCTCTATAAATGATGTCACATAGATATGCATAGAGAGGTTAGAGAATGGAAAAATGAGGCACAGAGGGTAAGAAGAAGGAGGAGCAGATAGAGAAGCTGTGAAGGTTCAAAGATGATATAAGGCATATATGAAGGCTGGTGGGTAGTATTGAAGAAGGAACAGAACAGAGCTGATATCCAGATAAATCAGCATGTGTTTTTTTTTGAAAGAGTGAGGAAGTGGGTGCTTCCATATCAAGTTGTAGCTTGATAGATGTCAGTTGTAGCTGGATGAGGTAGGAGCCTCCTGCAGGTTGTAGCCTGCAGAAAATAGATGGGAGTTGGAGCTTCCTTGCAAGTTGTAGCTTACAGAATTGAGGTTGTAGCCTCCTGTAGGTAGGAGCCTATAGAAAATCAGTGGTGAGAGGGATTTGGAGCTTGCCTTTACATCACAACAATAATAAGATGTGGTTTTCTCCCTTATGGGTCTCCACTTATATCTGTTGTCTATATGCATAATGATTATGTGTTGATACTCTGTATTTATTATACTTAATACTTGCTGCTCACTTATTAATATTGTTGTTCCATTGTATATTAAGTTGATCACAAAATGATGATGTGAATGAGTATAAAATAAAGTTTAATAAGAACATGAATGAATTAAACTGATTCACCCCCCCCCCCCCTCTCAGTTTAACCAAGGGTTCAACAATTGGTATCAAAGCCAAGTTCCTTCTGTATTAGTTTAACAACTAGAACGAGATCCTAGGTCCCCAAGATGGCTAGTCTGGAAGGATGATCAACAAATAAAGCCCCTTTGTTCACCGGTACGGATTATGCCTTCTAGAAAATACGAATGAGGACATACATAATGTCTCTAGGAATATAAGTTTGGGCTGCTGTGGAATTGGGATATGCCCCTAATGAGTCTGACTCAGAGAAAGATGCCAAACTAGATTTTGTAGCTAATGCAAAAGCCATGAATGCTCTCTTAAGTGGACTGTGTGAGGAAGAATTTATCAAAGTAATGCACAACAAGACTGCCAAAGAAATATGGGATACATTATAAAGCATCCATGAGGGAGACAAAAAGGTGAAGATAGCCAAACTGCAAGTCTATAGAGCTCAGTTTAAAAATATAAAAATGAATGATGATGAAGACATTGCCAGCTTCTTCTTAAGGGTTGCAGAAATTGTGAATAACATGAAAGCTCTAGGAGAAACCATAAAAGAGTGTGTAATTGTTCAAAAGATTCTAAGATCTTTACCATCCAACTTTAACCTCAAGGTTTCTGCCATAGAAGAAACAGTTGATTGGGAAACTCTGACCATGAACCAATTACTTGGAAACCTAACAGCCTATGAGATGAGACTGCCACAGAGGAAGTCAAATGTGAGGGAGGAAGCCTTTAAGACAGAAAAGAACAAAGAAGATATATGCTCTTGCTCTGATGAAGAAGAGGCCAAATTTGTCAGAAAATTGGATAGAGGCTCAGGCAAATATAAATGTAAACTTCCATTTAAATGATTTAACTGTGGAAGAGTTGGGCACTATGCTTCTAAATTTCCTCATAAGAAAACAAAGAATCACACTCAAGAAACAGAGAAAACCAAAACAAATAACTGGCAAAAAGGGAAGAGATTCAATAGAAAATCATTTTATGCTCAGCAACACAACAGTGCATCTGAAATCTCAGATGAATCCTCCAATGAAGAGGGAACCTCTGAATTTCTATTGATGGCCAAGGAAGAGCTTGAAGGATTCCTTATAGAAGATGAGGAAGAAGGTGAATTTGATCTTGAGGGGGAGCTAAGAAGTGCCCTAGAGGAAATAGACAGACTTAAACTAAAGTGCAGAAAACAGAAAGACATTCTCCTCAAATATGTAAGAGAAGAACAAAGTTCAAAAGACCTCATTTAGTTGAAAGTAGAGCTTGAAGAATCCAAGAAAGTAGAATAAACTTTACTTAAGAAAATTGAGGATAAAATTTAGAAGCAAGAGAAATTGGAAGAAGAAGTAGTATGGTTGAGGAAGAAATTAGAAAACACCCAAATGAAATTGTCAATAAACACTTCTCAAATGACAAGCTCTAATAAGTTGAATAAAATACTAGATGCTTAAAGATCTCCTCTGATAAAAAATGGGAAAGGCTATGAAGGAGAAACAAGTAAAGTCAAAGAAACAGATAACAGGAATATCATTTTTGTAAAAGTTGTCAAGGATAATGAAGCAGCTCAGAAGGTTCCTACAGAAGTAGAAGCCTGCAATGAAGTAAACAGAAACATGAAGGAACCTCAAATGACAAAGAACGAAATAAATAAAAATTCAACTAAAAAAGGCTCATATACTCCTGAATATATAAAATTTGGAAGCTATCAAAGGAGATTCTTCCCCCCTATGAAAAATGTCACTTGTTATGCCTGCCAAAAACTGGGACATATTGCTGCATACTGTCATAAAAGGAGAATCGATTCCAACCAGCAAAGGATGCAAAAATTGAAAAGACTACCTCAAGAAAACAAATGGATAAGGCAACCCTTCATCAGGTACGCTAATTGTTTTTATGGGTATTTTTTTTACTGTGAGTTCGGCCAAAAAGCCAAGGAATGCAAAAAGAATGAAAAAATACTGATGTATGGAAACTCAAGGAGATGGATGAAAAATGGAGAATTCACTCGTGTACATAATTCATTTAGAAACATAATCAAATGCTTTGACTGCCATAAAATCGGGCCCAAGTGTCACAAATGTCCTCTCATAGAAGGTGGTCCATCCTCTCAGGAAAGGTACCAAACAAAAGGATGCATGTAGTTGAAAAAGAATTTGTATAAGTGTGACCTGGCTCTAATAGCTCAAGATCAGAAAACCCAATGGTATTTTGATAATGGATGCTCAAAACATATGACTGGAGATCGAAGTAAGTTTGTAACCTTTGATGAAAATAAATATGGGAATGTAACGTTCGGCAATGATAAACCAGGGAAAATCAAAGGGAAAGGCTCAATCAGTCTGGATAATGGAAGAGGAAAGGCTCAAGATGTACTATTTGTGGATGGGCTGAAAGCCAATCTGCTAAGTGTTAGTCAAATGTGTGACAAAGGCTGTGAGGGTCTTTTTAGAGCACAAGACTGTGAAGTAAGATCAAGCACCACAAGAAAGACCTTGATCAAAGGTATTCAAATAGAAAGTAATGTCTATATAGTGAAAGAAGAGGACGAAGCATGTCACCTAAGAAAACTTGATGAATCATGGTTATGGCATAGAATATTGGGACACCTAAACTTTGACCACATCATAATTTTGAGCAAGAAGAATGCAATAAAAGATATGCTAGTCATAAAGAAGCCATCAAATACCATATGTAAATCCTACCAACTAGGCAAGCAGACCTGCACATCTTTCAAGACCAAAGAGAAACTATTTACAAGTAGACCTCTTCATCTTGTTCACATGGACCTGTGTGGAACTTCAAGAACTAAAGAACCAAGTGGAGAATCTTATTTCATGCTGATAATAGATGATTTTCCAGAATGACATGGGTAGCATTTCTCAAATATAAATCTAAAGCACTTGGGAAATTCAAGATATCTAAGGCATTGGAAAAAAATCAAACAGGATGCAAGCTAAAGTGCATCAGATCAAATAGAGGAGGTGAATTCACAGACTATGATTTTGTAGACCTATGCAATGAACATGGGATAAAACAACAGTTTACAATTGCTGGTACACCTCAACAGAATGGAGTGGCAGAGAGAAAAAACAGGTCAGTACAACAGATTGCCAGAGCAATGATGCAAGAAAGTAACATTCCCCAAACCTTCTGGGCAGAAGCAGTACACATAGCTGTTCATATTCTTAACAAAGCTCATTTAAGACCAAACTGTGACAACACTCCTTACGAATTATGACATGGTAAACCAGCATCAATCAAGCACTTTAGAGTCTTTGGAAGCAAGTGTTTCATAAAAAATAATGATGAAAAACTAGGGAAGTTTGATGCAAGAGCTGATGAAGGAATACTTATAGGATATGCATCCAAGAGTAAGGGCTACAGGTGCTACAACAAAACACTACACAAAATTGTGGAAAGAATAGATGTAAGATTTGATGAAGATCTACCAGACAGAACAAGAAGTAAAAGATGCAGAAATCCTCCAGAAGATCATGAAGAAGAGAACCAAGATAATGATGAACTGAGAAATACAATAGAAGATACTGAATTAAACTCAAAAGAATCATTCAGAAGATCAAATAATTGGGGACAAGAGTGTGGGAGTCCAGACAAGAAGACAGCTTGTTGAACGGACATAAGAAGTATACCTAACCATGTTATCTCAAATAGAGCCAAAGAAGTTTGAAGAAGCCAGCAGAGACAAAAACTATGTAAATGCTATGAATGAAGAATTGGACCAAATTGAGAAGAACAATACCTGGGAATTAATTCCAAGACCCACTGGGAAAATTTTCATTGGTAAAAAATGGATATTCAAGAATAAGATGAATGAACAAGGGCAGGTAATCAGAAATAAAGCCAGACTTGTATGCAAGGGATATTCACAAATTGAAGGACTTGATTATGATGAAACCTTTTCCCCTGTAGCCAGAATGGAAGCAATCAGAATGTTTTTGGCCCTTGCATGATATCATGATTTCAAGGTATATCAAATGGATGTGAAGTCTGTCTTCCCTGAATGGAGATCTAGAGGAAGAAGTCTATATGGAACAACCTGAAGGATTCTCCTTAATAGATAAACAAGACTATGTGTGTAGATTAAAGAAAGCCTTATATGGGCGGAAACAAGCTCCTCCTGCATGGTATTCAAGGCTGGACAAATACTTGCAAAAACAAGGTTTTAAGAAAGGAGGAGTAGACAGCAATTTGTACATAAAGGCTAATGAAAATGAACTCCTAATTGTCGTAGTATATGTAGATGACATCATGTTTGGTAGAAACAAAGAGAAGTTAACAAAATAATTTGCTGAAGAAATTAAATTATAATTTGAGATGTCTATGATTGGAGAGCTCACCTTCTATTTAGGACTTCAAATTCAAAAAAAGAACATAGGAACATTCATCTCACAAGAAAAATACTTAAGAGATATGTTGAAAAGGTTCCAAATGGAAGACTGCAAACCTGTGTCAACTCCCATGATCACTGGATGCAAGCTATGTGCTAATGATGGATCTACAAATATAGATCAAGGACTTTACAGATCCATGGTAGGAAGTCTACTATACCTAACTGCCTCTAGACTAGACATTGTGTTGGCAGTAGGACTTGTGGCAAGATATCAAGAAGCACCAAAACAAAATCTCTTACTAGAAATCAAGAGAATATTCAAATATCTACAAGGAATTGCTCATTATGGGCTATGGTATCCAAAAATAAAAATCTTCACTTTGACATCATATAAAGATGCAGATTGGGCCAGCTGCATGGATGATAGGAAAAGCACAAGTGGAGGTGCATTTTATTTCGGGAAAAGTCTGGTGCGATGGCTAAGCAAGAAGCAAAATTCTATCTCCCTATCTACAACAGAATCAGAATACATAGCAGCAGAATCATGTTGCACACAAGTAATGTGGATGAAACAAACTCTCCAATACATGAAGGTAAGCATGGATGATCCCATTTCAATCAAATGTGACAATACAAGTGCAATAAGTATATCAAAAAATCCTATATTTCATTCAAAAACAAAGCAGATCCCAATTAAGTACTATTTCCTCAGAGAACAAGTAGCACAGAAAGTAGTGAAGTTGGAATATGTACCAGCAAAGGAACAAACAACAGACATATTCACAAAACCTATTGCTAAAGAACCATTCGAATATCTAAGAGACAAACTAGGGGTAGTGTCTGCATATGTTGCTCTCTGACATGAAAAGAAAGCATCATTCCAGGGAGAGATCAGTCAACAAATATTGTCACAAAAGAGCCAGAGCAAGTGAGCAGTGCATGGAACAGGTCCTCAAGATCAGAGTATTATGGACAAGATTTGGAAACCACACTATGAAATGAGCAACCCTTTGCCATTGATGTCAAAGGGGGAGGAAAAGCAAGAAAAAGAAGATTATTAAAGTATTGCCATCAATGCCAAAGGGGGAGACTATTGGAAATATTGTCATTGATGGCAAAGGAGAAGACATGGGCAACACCTGGACTATCATTCAGAGGAGCAAAGAAGCAGAAGGATCAGAGCTGGAGAGACAGAGTTAGAGTAGGTTTTAGGAACAGAGTTTCTATAAGCCTACGACAATTGTAAAACAGGGCCATTGACATGAATATCTAGCTAGGACTAAGAGGGCTTTTGTAATTTATTTCATTTGTATGTATTGATGAGTAATTTGTTTTTAAATTTTGTGAGAAGTATTCTGTATGAGTAATATTTGAGTTCTATGAGAAAGTGGGAAAATCTATGTTAAAGGTTGAAATAGTGACTCTGTGTGTAATAGGAATTGATATAATTGAGGCTGAGTTAGGCCTGTGAAGTCGAATTCTATTCACCGATAGTGGTTGAGTGTTTACCGTGTTGGGATGAGTATATTGGTGGGAAAAGAAACGTGATACATACTGATGACCAAATATATATATATATATATATATATATATATATATATATATATATATATATATATATATATATATATATATATATATATATAAGGTCATACGTATATAGAAAGAAGCCAGAATAAAATAACAGAGAATTGAGTTGTCCAATGGAAGATTTACAGCTTGCTCAGGCCCTCGTAGCAGATTAGAAGAACCGTAGAATAAGTTGAATGAGGAATGATGACGATCGAACAATGAAAGGACCAGGTGAGGTCACGGTGAACCGATTCCCATTGTGCAGAAACTGAAGATGGAATGGAGGAGTGGAACTGTGCATAAATAACTCATGAAGAGGCAATGCAAAGGGAAGACTATATGAGTCTTGATGGCGCAGTTTTAGAAAAGAGATATCGTGAATAAAAGGCGAAGTCAAAGAATATAAGTGGAACCGTGAGTTAAGAATATGGTGGGACCATATGATGAATAGTAACAGTGGTTTCAAAACCCAAAACAAGTGGTCTCATGCGACCTCAAGACTGGTAAGTAGAATTCCTCAAAAAATGTGATATCGGTCCCCACTTGACACGTAAGCTGGAGGTGGTTTTTAAAAACCACGAATATCGCATAATTTCTGAGAATTAAAACCCATACATTTTGGCTACGCGATGATCATTGGATTGGGGAGAAACAATGCGATCAATAGTCAGCCTTGGATGTGAATGGTAAGTTAATGTTGGGACCCACTTTTATCGCGCGGGTTGATGGATTAAAAATCGAGAAAATTTAATACGTGACTGCCGTTGGATTTGTTAGTGGAAGTGCGATAAGTCTGCCACCGTTAGATGAAGAGGTAAGTTAACTTGTCGAGCCCAGTTGCATTATAAATTGACGCGATGCTTTGTTTTATAAGCTGGAAGTATTAATGAAATGAGGGGACCAGAATTAATATGCATAACGTGTGGACCATATATGGAAGTGAACTTTAGTCCAATACATATGTGTTATGTATTTGTTGGCATTTGGGAGTTTAAATAAAATTAACCCTTGGTGTTATGCGTGAGTGCAAAATTATATTATGGTCAGATCAGGTGTTTTGAGGTTAAAGACAATTTCCATTTAATTGAGGTCAGTTATTTATGTTTGACATTTGGGAATGAAATTTTGTGGTCGTGAGTATTTCTAAGGGTCATTTGGCTTGTACACCTTAGAACTGAAGTTGATTATTGGGTCTTTATGTATATATATGGTTTCACAATCATTGATTGAATAATGAAACTTCCACATCCAAAGTTGGTATTGTTGCCTTTTATAAACCATCAAATTATTGGAAGAAGCTTCCGCAAGTGAATTTTCATTGTTGGGTTATAACTGAGATTTTAACCTTTGATGGAAGAAATTTAGCATTAATTTGAATGTGCCAGATTTGGAATTTGAGCTGGATTGATAGGTGGTTTTTGAAACCATAAGAATTTTATTCTAATATCTCAAATCTGGGATTTGAGATATAAGAACTTCGGCATTAAATTGTCAAGGTTGCCTAGATTTGAGTTTGGTTGGAGAAAAATTTGGGATGCATTTTTATATGCACAATGAACTTGGAGAATGTGGGTTTGGCAGGGGTACATGCATAGAAAGAAGGAGAGTATGCAGAACTGTTACACTACAGCAGCATGAAAGACAAACACACAATGAGCCAAGAACTGAAAGGGTTGAATGAGATATATCTGTTGCAAATGAAAATGTAAATGTTTTAATTAATTTTATATTGTTTGTGATGCAAAGGGAAGTCTCTGTACGCAAACAAAACTCCACTGTAAAACTGAAATTTGTACATATTACTATATTCTTTTGAATGAGATGGAAAAGAAATGAGAAGGTGGAAGGCAAAGAGTCATGGTTGTTCAGTTCGAATGCCCTGTGGAATGCAAACAATCATGAGGTAATCTCTATAAATGATGTCACATAGATATGCATAGAGAGGTTAGAGAATGAAAAATGAGGCACAGAGGGTAAGAAGAAGGATGAGCAGATAGAGAAGCTGTGAAAGTTCAGAGATGATATAAGGCATATATGAAGGTTGGTGGACAACAGTGAAGAAGGAACAGAACAGAGTTGATATCCAGGTAAATCAGCATGTGTTTTTTTTTTTAAAGAGTGAGGAAGTGGGTGCTTCCATATCAAGTTGTAGCTTGATAGATGTCAGTTGTAGCTGGCTGAGGTAGGAGTCTCTTGTAGGTTGTAGCCTGCAGAAAATAAATGGTTGTTGGAGCTTCCTTGCAAGTTGTAGCTTGCAGAATTGAGGTTGTAGCCTCTTGTAGGTAGGAGCCTACAGAAAATCAGTGGTGAGAGGGAGTTGGAGCTTGCCTTGGCATCACAGCAATAATAAGATGTGGTTTTCTCCCTTATGGGTTTCCACATATATGTGTTGTCTATATGCATAATGATTATGTGTTGATACTCTATATTTATTCTGCTTAATACCTACTACTCACTTATTAAGATTATTGTTCCATTGTCTATTAATTTGATCACAAAATGATGATGTGAATGAGTATAAAAGAAATTTTAATAAGAACATGACTACATTAAACGATTCACCCCCCCCTCTCAGTTTAACCAAGGGTTCAAAAATTTTTGGACATTGGGTTCAACACTCCCCATGTGTTTCGTGACATGGACTAACCGCCTCTCGTGGATCCTAACTCTGGTGATTGTAGCGGAGACTAATGCCTGCGGGTTTTGGTCTAACGGCAATCATGATTCCAATAAGTGGTATCATAGAAAAGGGTATCGAGTTTTAAACTCACCCGACTCGCGTTGGGGGGAGATTGTTGGACATTGGGTTCAACGCTCCCCGTGTGTTTCGTGACATGGACTAATCGCCTCTCGTGGATCCTAACTCTAGCGATTGTAGCGGAGACTAATGCCTGTGGGTTTTGGTCTAACGACAATCATGATTCCAACATATGGTTATCATTTCAAACTTCTAATGCATTTCACAAGGGTAAAGCCACTAAATTTTCCCTACTACCTCTACAAAATTTTGGAGAAGATGGGAGAAAAAGTCCAGCATAAGCAGAGTATTCTTGAAGGCAGCCTCTTTCACCATGCTCTTATCAATGATATTGTTTTACACTAGCTTGAAAATAAGAACATCTCTTGGGAAACCTTCATGCAGGCAGATGTATTTTTGCCTTCTAGTAGCCAACCTACTATCCCTAATTCACCATCAGCACCATCAACACCATCAACACCATCTAGACATCTGGAGATTGTCTCACCTAGCACAGTTTCAGTGAGGAGGAATATTGAGGTCACTCAGACATACCATAGAGGAAGAAAGCTTGTGTTTTCTCCTCAGATTGAGGAAGGGACCAACCCCACATCAGCAGAGCAGGGATTACCTTTTCAACATGAGACTTTTTTGCATGATGAGGAGATCATCCATCATTACATTGACATAGTAGACTTGGAAGCCAATGAAGAGCGCGAAAACCTATAGCAGATCATCAAGGACAAAGATGCTTAGATCAAAGAACTCAATGACAACCTGGCAAGGGCTAATTTCATAATTTGGTTCTTAGAGCAAGAGAAAAATCAGTTGAAGGTAAAGCAATTGTCTTTAGATAAAAGTCTGTTTGACGTGAGTATGCAAGATGTGAAAGGAAAATAAGTGGTTGAAAGTGAAGATTCAGAAAATCATGAAGAGCAGGTGAGAAGGAAGAGGCAAAGGACCATGGGTATCTGAAAAGCACTTCAGAAAGAAAGATAGTGAAATCCATCAAATGAAGAGTTGACATTTGAAGAAAGGATAGCCATAGAAATCAAAGAAAATTGAGATTTTTGGGTGGAGAAACTCAATATTCACTTGGAGAAGCTCATTGACAAGGCTAATAGAGAAAACAAGTTACAAAAACAAATGGGTGACCACTAATACACCAGAAATCAAATTGACAAAGTCAAAGTCAAACAATTGCAAACAAAACTGAAGAAAACCCTAATTAGTCAAAAGGAGAAGGGTAACTTGGAGATACTTGTTGATGCCTCCTTAGTAGCATAAAATACCTTTTCAACCATCTCTAGACCAATTTTGAGGATTTTTGGAGAAAATTTTGATATTTGTCAGTTTTTGGTCAAAATTGGAAATTTTGAAAAAGAGTTGTACTTGCAAAAGCACAGCGTGGGCCACACTGCTCTTTTGTTGGGGAGTTCCAATGGATGCACTCTCAGCATTGGTGGATTCCTCTTGATGATTACTTCAATCCTAGTCAGCGTTGGAGTCATGTTAGCCACTTTTGGAGGATCAAAATGCCCAAAAGCTGGCAAAAAATGATCTTTTTTCCCTCTTTTTGAAGGCCACACTGGTGTTTCTGAGTATTCCTGGGAGAATGAAGATTTGGAGGGCTAGGAAACACCTTTTTGAGTGCTTGATTATCCTATTATGTAACAGACACCCAAGGATTTCCATATCAACTTTCAAATCAACATTTGGACACCTGGAAAGACTTCAAATTTCCTTTTTCCCTAGCTCACTGCAACTTCTCCAGGCATGCTGTGCTTTCTCCACAGTTCGTTGCGCTTTCTCCAGCAGGCATTTTTCATAGGTAGCTTGACCTAGTTTGACTTTTTACATGTGTAATTGATGAATGATGATGATTTTTTGATGTCATGAAGTGTAATTGAGCTGGTAAATAGTGAAATAGGGTAGATACATGCTTGTTAATGTAATTTTTGTTCGAATGTACCTAGTTTCCTATGATGAGGTGAATTGGTTGACCTTCACTAGACATTAGGGTTTTGTTGAGAATATCATGTAATAAAATACAAAACTAATGGATTTGACCCCTAAGAGAGGGGATACATTGTTTTTGTCTATATATATCATTTTTAGAGTCATTTGACTGGTTGGACATCAAAGGATTGTAACTATTGTAGCTTGTAATTTCACTTTTATATTTAAAAACCAAAGGATGAAGTTGCAACTATTATCTAGGAATTCATGTGCAGTGAGTTTATGATCATGTATTTTCTCTGTTATAGCCTTTAATGAATGATATATAGTTCCTCTTTCCATATATTGTATCTTCAATGGCTTTCCTTACAGGTCATAAGAATAATTTTATTCACTTAGCTTTGTTTATATGGGAATGCCATTCTGTGTTTCATGCTTCCAATTTCATGAATTCATTATTAAGCATGCCCATTAAGTCCCTCTACTTTATCACACTATCCACCATACCTAAAAAACCATAAATCCATCATAGATCCACTACTACCTTCCTCCTTTATATCTTTGCATTTGTAAACATTTTTTATACTTAGACCTAGTTACTTGGTTTCATCCTTGATCAAACCATAAGACACTCAAAACCTACCTAAGCCTATCATATCTAGCCTAATATCCTTCATATCATAGTAAATCATTGACTATCATCTTATTGAGAGAGCCCTCTCAATCTGGTAGGGCTAGCTAGTAGGTCAATATGGTATGTGGTTACCTTTGTGGGTCTCCTTTTCAGCCTTCAGAGAACTAGTGGAGTTCTAACATTCTGGCATCGTTGTTGTGGAATGAAGTGACAGATATTCCCCAGGTGTACTATTACTTTAAATAAAATTCTATGCATGTGGGTGATAGGCCTTTTTTTTCGTGAAGGTTGATTCAAAGTTGTATAGAGCCGAGGTGCAGAAAGCAAAAAATACACTGGCTCTAAAAAGATACACAAGATTGAATCCTGATCCACATCTAGCTTCTCCAATTGAAGATCTCGAGAAACTCACTACAAAACATAGATCTTAGCATTCAGAGATTCTGTCGGGTTTATTTTCATTGGTAAGGTCTACATCATTGCCTGCAAAAATATTATCACTTGAAGATATCCCATTCGATCTGAAATTTGAATTGTCTCTATTTAGATCAAAGTCAGAAACTCCCTTATCTAAAATAGTGTTCGATCCCTTGAGGTTGTCTGAAGTTACATCATTATCTAAAATAGTATTTGATTCTATAAAGCTTTAAGATAACACATTATCTATAGAATCCAAATCTGAGTCAGATTTTGATAGCAAGGTCTGGAGTCAGTTTGATAAACTTGAAAAATTATCCAACCAACTCTAGTATACATTTGAGAAAGCTATCATCTAGTATCATCAAGAGTATTTCTTCACTCCAACACCATCTCAATCAATTTTTTCCTCTTCTTCCATCCTTTCTACTTCATTTCCTCCTAATAATCCTTCACATTCTACCCCTCCCATTGTTACTCCTACACTTCATTCAACAGGGTTCATGGTGATATTTGCACCTCTAGTTTTTCCTGGTCAACTTGCACCCTTACCACAAGGATATGGTCAAATTCTTTCTCTCTTTGATTAAACCTCAGAGATTAGTGCCAAACAACACCTAGTGAAAGTTACAGATTTCATTGGTTTAGAAGAGATTTATGCGGATGATGCAAAAATGAGGATCATTGGTGAAAGCTTCTCCGGGGATGTAAAACATGGTTCCGTTCTTTGACTTCCCATTCCATAGCAAATCCAGAGCAATTAACTGATGCATTTATAGATAGATTGGAAGTGAAAACTAATCCACTTCACATTATTTTTGAATATGAAAACTTAAAAAGAAATAATAATGAGTTTTTTCAGGATTTTACTGCTCGCTTTAATTGGGTATATAACTCAATCCCCAATGATATCAGGCATCCTCTAATTTTTTCTTTCTTGCACTATCTGGATGCTTTTAATCCTGATATGGCATATCAGCTCCGAGAAAGAAGCTTTGTAACACTTGAGGAGATGTAAAAAAACACAGTTAGTTTTGAAGAAAATTTAATGATCAAAATGTCAAAGACCAAAGCTAAAAGAAATGTGAAAATTCAAGAGGAAACATCCACGTCCTCTTATGCCAAATTGGATACCCTGATCAGGATTATGGAGAGAATGGTGGATAGAATTTCTATCACTGAAAGGCAACTAGAAACTCAAGTTTGGGATCCTAATTTCTGAGGTCGACAACAACAACCTCAGTTTAGGATTAAACAGAGAGATCAAAGAGCTCCAGAGCAGCCATCCCAATATAAAATCTACACTCCTTTGTAGCAGATCTATGCTCAAGGGGCCGAAGAGGAAGAAGTGATTGGAGAAGAGAACCATTTCTTCATAGAAGATGGACAACCTATGTTCCTTACAAAGCATGAAGAATACATTGAAAAAACAAATACCGAAAGATGAGGCTATATGCTTGCAAATGATGATGAGTTGGAGGTCCAATCCGATGAATATCAACGGGGGTATCTCAATGCTCTTAGTTCACAACAGAGACAATATTCTTTGAGAAACTAATATATTCCTATCACTCCTATCCAGAAGAGGAAAACTCAACTAAAAGATACTCAGCCCAAACAAAATCCATAAGATAGTCAAAAAAAGGGAAAGGATCCTGGTACTACAAATTAGAGCAAGAATAACCAAGCATATACAAGTACACCAAACAAAGAGAAAGAATGCAAAAATAAGGAATATGCAACAAAAAACCCCTCTGACAAGAGGGACACTTCTGTAAAAGAGGTAGATAAACAATCCAATCTGTTTAGCTCTGAAAATGAAATCTCTAAGTTGAATGTTTCTATCCCCTTGACTGAGCTTCTAAAAAAAAACCAATACAAATCTCATGTTGCTAAAATGTTGACAGTAGACCCTATTTCAAACATGATTAATGTTGAATATGATCAACCCGAGCTCCTTTTTGGTCCAACCTTAGATGGTCATCTAAAAGATAGTGAAGTTCCCATGTTTTATCTTAGTTTCAGGGTTCATTATTGTATCCTCCATAATGCCATGCTTGACTCTGGAGCTTCTCATAACCTGATTCCAAAGGCCATAATGGAAAATTTGGGCTTGGACATAACTTGAACTAACCATGATCTTTACTCTTTTTGATTGAAGTAGAGTACGATGTCTTGGTCTGATAAAGGACTTGGTCGTTTAACTTGAGAAAATTACTTCTAAAAAATTCTTAATCGATGTGGTAGTGGATGATATACCTCTATGGTATGGCATGCTATTGTTAAGGTCATGGGGAGAAAATTTAAGAGGTACTCTGCAATTGGATTTCTCTTATGCCACTATCCCGGTTTTTGGACAACTAAGGAAGTTGTACCGGGAGACAAAAATGAAGTATATGATCACCAATAAAGAGAAACCAAATAATAACCCAATCAATTTTGTACATATTGATCTTCATTCCTTTATTTTTTTTTAATTATAGTGGTTTTTTTTATTTAGATAGTCACATTATAGAAGTTGAGGAAATTCCAGAAATTCCAAATAGTGTCCGAGCAGTTTTGGATGAGGGACAAGGAAATAGACCTATTACTTCAGAGAAGATATCAGAAAAATAAGAAAAGAGAACTGAATAAGTTGAAAGAGTGGCCAAAAAATAAGAAACAAATCAGACTACAAAATTCCAACTTCCTGACGATGAGAATGGTCTTTGGACCATGGATTTCGATGGTGCCTTAGGAAAATATGGGGCAGGCATAGGAACCTAGATCTCTAGTCCAGTTCATCAATCAGGTAAAATTCCAAAAAATGTGAGATTGTGTTCCTATAAGTTAGCTTTTGATTTCTCCAATAATGAATCTAAGTATGAGCCATTGATCACGAGCCTCAAAAATATGAAAAAATTTAGGTGCAAATAGAATTTCTGTTTATGGTGACTTTGATATTGTAATCAAGTAGGTAAAAGGGGAACCAGGAAAAACCTCCAATGATGAGAGAATATCGAAATGTTGAACTTGACATTCTCAAAATGTTCCCTAAATATATATTTTTGTTCATTCCAAGAAGTCAGAATCTTATGGAAAATTCACTTGCCACAGCGGAAATTAACTTTAAGATTCCAATATTCTCTAATAGGAAGTTTGAAATTCATGTCAAACACAAACCAGTTGTCCCTGACATCTTGAGGTATTGACAAGTGTTCTGGGATGAAAAACATGTGAATAATTTTCTGTAGATGGAAGGTGAGTTTGAAAATTCTTATATTGATGAGGTATATGATAAAGATGACCAAGTGATCGAGGCTACTCAAGTGTATGTGTTACATCTTAAAGATAATAACATTCCAAGGGGTATTTTACCCTTGGAAGAGTTGTTCAATCAATATGATGTTGCCCGAAAGCTGGCCATGGTTCCTACCAAGAAGGGTGTCAAAGATGTGAATATTGGAACAACAGACAATCTCAAAATGGTTAAGTTTTCCAAGTCCTTATCTCCAGATATGAAAGCCAAATACACAACCTTGTTATCTAATTTTTTTGATGTATTTGCTTGGGACTATACAGATCTGAAATTATAAGACATAAATATCATTCATCATAAAATTCTGGTCATACCTAATCAAAATATATTCCGACAAAAATTGAGAATAATTAATCCAAGATTGTTACCATCAATAGAGAAAGAGGTAAACAGACTCTTTAGTTGGTATCATTATTCCCATTATATTTTCAGAATGGATGTCAAATCTTGTTTCGGTGAGAAAGAAAAAGGGAGAAATTTTTCTTTGTATTGATTTCAGAAACTTGAATAAGGTATCCTTAAGAAATAACTATCCCCTTCCTAAGATGGACCATATCCTACAAAGAGTGGTTGGGTCATATCGAATGTCTCTTCTTGATGGATATTTGGGATATAGTCAAATCTTAGTGCATAAGGACGACCAACACAAAATTGCTTTCACAACACCTTAGGTCACCTTTAACTATGCCAAAATGCCATTTGGGCTCAAGAATGCAAGAGCCACTTTTGAGCGGGTGATGGACATCACTTTTTCAAATGAAAAGGATTTATATCATTCTCACAATTTTATCCCATTATGATGATGAGAATTTATATCATTTGACAATTGTATTTCAGAAGTGCATAAAATTTGGGATTTCAGTCAATCCCAAAAAGAGTTTTTTCCATGGAGGAGGGAAATATTATTGGCCATATCATCTCGAAATATGTTATCCATATTTATCCCTCCTAGATTGAATCCATTCAACAAATATATTTTCCAAGAAGCAAGAAGGAGATCCAAGCCTTTAATGGTAAGATAAATTTCTTGAGAATATTTATCCCAAATCCTACCAAGCATCTTCGAGAGATGACCAATATGATCAAAAATGATTGGGAGGTAAGGTGGTTGGAGGATGATAAAAATTCATTGAATTCATTTAAGTTTTCTTTGACAACATCTTCTATTTTGATCAGCCCCGACTATACCATTTATTTCATCATCTTTTCATTTTCCTTCAAACATACATTGGTTGGTGTTTTGATGTAAAAGAAGGATAAGACCGAGTATCACATTACTTTCTTGAGATGAACCATTAGATATGCTTCCCTTAGATATAACATCATTGAGAAGCAAGCCTTGCCCAGGTAAATGCATTAAAGGACTTTCAACTGTATATCCTTCATTCACACATTCTAGCCTATGTTCCTAATGCAACAGTGAAGGATGTCCTCATGCAAACCGATGTGAAAGTCAGAAGAGGAAAGTGGATAGCAGCTATGCTAGTGTATGATCTCGAGATCATGTCTACAAAGATGATCAAAGCTCAGGGATTGGCCAAGATGATGGATAAATCCAATTTAGATGCACTTGATATCAATCTGATTTCATTTTTGTCTGAAGAAGAAGATGATGACTCACTCATACAGGTATCATACTTTTTTATCTCATATCCTTCATATGCTGACATCATTTATGTTCTTCGGCTTCTTAATCCTCTGCTATACATGTCTAAAAGTAAAGGTAGATCATTAAAGTTAAAAGCTTCCAAGTACTGCATTTTAGACAATGCTCTATATTGGAAAGACCCGGGAGGTGTCTTGGTAAATTGTCTGGTAGAAAATGATGCCAAGGAGGTAACAAGTGATTTTCACAAAGGATATTGTGGAGGTCATTTGTTTAGGAAAACTATGGTGAATAAAGTGTTGAAGGCTGGTTATTATTGGCCTACTCTCTTTCTTGAGTTGTATAAAACCATGATGAGCTACCATGAATGCCATATATTTCAAGGTAATAAGATGTTTCTCTCGTTGCGTTTGTAGCCCATATTCGTGCAAGCGCTATTTCAGCAATGGGTCCTTGATTTCATTGGATAAATCCACCCTACATCTTCCGCCCAACATAAGTGGATCATGATAGTTACCGACTACTTCACCAAATGTATTGAAGAAATCCCAATGAGGCAATGATAATTTAGTCATTATTCTGTTTTTGGAAACTAATATTTTGTCTCGATTTGGCTGTCCCCACAAAATAATTACAGATAATGCGACTACATTCAAATCCAAGAAAATGGTTGAGTTTTACAAGAAATACAACATCAAATTGGGTCACTTGACCGACTATTATTTGCAAGGTAATGTATTGGCCGAATATTCAAACAAATATTTTGTCAACATTATAAAGAAGATGTTGAAGGCGAATAATAAGAACTAGCATAAAAAACTCATTAATGCCTTGTGGGTAGAAAAAGTGAGTAGAAAAAATTTAATAGGTATGTCTCCTTTCCAATTTGTATATGTAGTCGACACAGTTTTCCCTACATCACTTGCTATCCCAGATATGAAATTATTACAGGAAGTGGGTAGTAAAATGAATGATGTTCAGCGCCAGATAAATAAAATGATTCATCTCCAGAAAACTAGGGATGAGGTGTTTCAAAACATATTTAAGCTTCAAGAGAGAATTAAGAAGGTATATGATCGCAAGACAAAGGAATATTATTTCAAAATTGGTGATGTGGTCCATCGCTGGGATGCTAGAAATGAAGAGAAAGGGAAACACGGTAAATTTGATAGCTTATGGAAGGTACCATACAAATTTTAGCTTCAAGAATACATCATGCTTATCTATTGGAGTAAATGAATGGAGAAGATTTCATAGGAGGACCAGTCAATAGTAGGCTTCTCAAGCACTACATTTTCTTAGCAAATTTCTGAAGTTTCTTAACATCATTGTACATATCAGTTTAATTTTTCTGCCAAAGTGTGAAGAACAGAATCATCGGAGCTTGGAGCCTGAAGTGAAGCCCATAAAACTCCCTTGATCTGTTGTTGATTTCTAAGTTCAATGAAATTAAAGTGAGTTCATTTTTTAGTTAGTTTTCATTATTTAGTCTTGTCTTTTTATTTTGACTCCATGCCCAATGGATAACGCTACTTGGTCTATGGTGTTCTTGACATCTACAAGGGGCTTCCATCCCCAGCTAGAGCCAATGTTATTTTCAGTCTGTTAAGCCTACCACCAGAGATCAAATATGCTCTTGCCATGTCTTTTTAGTTTCTCAAAGTGAAATTTTTGTCGTTTCATTAGGCTTTCAAATAAATTTGGTCACTAGATAGTGTGTCTAGGGCTATTTCCAATCATTTCAAAAATTTTACATGCTAGTCCTCGTCATCACTTAGTTGGGTGTACCATCATTGAAATTGCATCATCATCACTTCAGTCAAAATCATCATGATTTCATTCATTTTAGTGTCACCATTAGGTCATTAGGGTTTCAGTCATCCAAAATATGCCATTCCATGCATAAATCCAATAAATGAGGAGTGGTAATAGGTAAATTTTTTCTATAATTTTTTTTCAAATGTAATTTATGTTTAAAATATGTAATAAGTTCCTAATGTTCCTAAACATGCATAAGAAATTTTCAAAGCTACAAGCTTTCAAAGAAAAGTGAAAAAGACATGTAGTGGGCCATCCCACTACTATGAAGAAAAGTGACCATAACAAGCTATAAAAGACCAATTCAAGTTCGTTATCTTATTCAACTCATTGGAGAAGATTTCTCTCTCACCTACCATGGCAATCTCAGCAAATTAAAGTTAAATACAATCCAAAATTTGATGCAAAAGCAGCGACGCTGTGCTTTCTGGGCTACACGATGTGCTTTCTTGTACATGTTGTGTGTTCTCTCTCAAAGGCTTCAAATAAACTTATGAAGGTTTCTAAAGGCTATAAAGGTGTTTAGCATCAGTACACAAGTAAGTTACAAATCAGTAACCTCCCCTTGCAGATCAATTTCATGGTTTTAGTGTGTAAACAATCCATTGGCCCCTACGTTGCGTTTTAGTGGTTGGACCATATTTTCAAAATTTACAAGGTAAACACACTTCCAATAGACTTTTTAACCTCCCTCACACTCTAAAACTTCTCCCATAGCCTTCACACCCCCTCATTCCCAATTCCTAAGCTCCAAAACCTAAACCCTAGCCTAATACTGCAAATTTTGGCTATTTTCCTAGCTAGGACTATGTAAAATTTCCTAGTTCAATTCCCATACCCATTTCACTCCATTCCACTTCCTAAAGTTCCCTAAGACCCCATTCCATCTCCCTAAGTTTTCATAATCCCATATCCCTTACCTAACCCCTTCATCTCATCCCTTCACTCCCCTCCCCTATTTTTTCCTATTAGGGTTTTTCTTCTTGCCAACCATCAAATGGAGGAGAAGAAGTCTTAAAATAAGGGAGGCTAGCTAATAAGATATGAGCCCTTAACCACTCATGAATTAATTTCTTCACCACTATCCCAACAATTTTTTCAAAGGGTAGGATGTCTTCCTTTTTGTGAGCAAGTTGAGAGAGTCAATTACCATGCCACATTGACTAAATTATTTGTCACTCAACTCAAAAAGGATAAGGTCATGATTGCAGGGGTTACGTTCACTATATAAACTAATGTAGTAGCTGAGGCCATAGGGATAACCTATCATGGTGAAAAATGGTTTAAAAACCAATACCTAGACATTCAAAATTATCAGCCCTATCTTAGAAGACATTATCAGCAATGCATGAAGAATATTTTTCATGTTGGGAAACTCCTTGAGAATTATAAACCACTGATGAAGATCATCGTGAAGTACTTCACCTGTGAGTGAAAATTTTCTAGACTATATCAGTATCATGTCAGAATTCTCATGCATTTCACAGGGGTAAAGCCACACAATTTTCCCTATTACCTCTATAGAAGTTAGGAAAAGATGGACAAAAAAGTTCAGCATAAGCAGAGTACTCTTGAACACAACCTCTTTCGTCATGTGCTTATCAATATCATTGTTTTACGCCAGCTTGAAAAGAAGAGAATCCCTTCGGAAACCTTCATGCAGGAAGATGTGTTTTTTCCTTCTAGTAGTCAGCCTACTGGCCCTAGTTCACCATCAACACTATCATCACCATCTAGACATGTGGATATTGGATCACCTAGCATATTTTTAGTGAATAGGAAGATTAAGGTCACTCAGACATACCCGAGAGGTAGAAGGCTTGTGTTTGCTCCACAGAATGAGGAAGGGGCCAAGCCCACATCAGTAGAGCAGGGATTACCTTTATAGCATGAGACTTCTTTGCATGATGAGGAGATCATCCATCATGACATTGACATAGTAGACATGGAGGCAAGTGAAGAGCATGAAAACCTATAGCAGATCATCAAGGACAAAGATGCTCAAATAAAATAACTCAAGGACAACTTCGATATGGTTAATTTCATAGTTTACTTCTTAGAGCAAGAGAAAAATCAGTTGAAGGTAAAGCAATAGTATTTAGAGAAAAGTCATTTTGAATCTCGTATGCAAGATTTGAAAGGCAAAGAAGTGGCTGAGAGTGAAAGAAAATCATGAAGAATTGATATTTGAAGAAAGGATAGCCATGGAAAATAATGAAAATAGGTAGTTTTGGCTTGAGAAAGTGAATATTCACTTGGAGAAGCTCCTTTACAAGGATAAAAGAGACAAAAAGCTACAAAAACACATGGCTAAACACTACTACAAGAAGAATCAAATTTACAAAGTCAAATTTAAACAATTGCAAGAAAAAAATGAAGGAAACCCTAATTAGTCAAAAGGAGAAGGGTAACATGGAGATACTTGTTGATGCTTTCTTAGTGGCATAACATACCTTATCAGGAATCTCTAGACTAATTTTGAGGATTTTTGGAGCAAATTTTGATATTTACAGTTTTTGGTCAAGATTAGAAATTTTGAAAACCAGTCATACTGGAAAAAGCATAGCGTGGGCCATGCTAAGCTTTTGTTGGGGGGGTCCAATGGATGTACTCTAAAAATTGGTGGATTCATCTTGGTGATTACCTCAATCCTAGTTAGCGGTGGAGTCATGTCGGCCACTTTTGGAGGGTCAAAATTCCCAAAAACTATAAAAAAATGACCTTCATGCCCTCTTTTTGGAGGCCACACTACGCTTTCTGAGTACTCTTGGGAGAATGAATATTTGGAGGGCTAAGAAACACATTTTTGAGTGCATGAACATCCTATCATGTAGCATACATATAGGTATTTCCATAGCAACTTTCAGATCATCATTTTGATACCTGGAAGGCCTTCAAATTGCCTTTTTCCCTAACTCATTGCACTTTCTCTAGAATTCTCTACGCTTTCTCCAGTAGGCATTTTTCACAGGTAGCTTGACATAGTTTGACTTTGTACATGTGTAATTGATGGATGATGATGATTTTGTGATGTCACGAAGTGTAATTGAGCTAGTAAATAGTGAAATAGGGTAGATACATGCTTGTTAATGTAATTTTTTGTCAAATGTACATAGTTTCCTATGATGAGGTGAATTGGTTGACCTTCACTAGACATTAGCGTTTTGTTGAGCATATCATGTAATCAACTCCACAACTGATGGATTCGACCTATGAGAGAGGGGAGATGTTTTTTTGGTCTATATCTATCATTTTGAGAGTCATTTGACTGGTTGGACATCAGAGGATTGTAACTCTTGTAGCTTGTACTGTCACTTTCATATTCAGAAATCAAAGGATGCAATTGTGGCTATTATCTAGGAATTCATGTGCGGCGAGTTTATGATCATGTATTTTCTTTGTTATAGTCTTTAATGAAGGATATATAATTCCTCTTTCCATATCTTTTATCTTTATTGCATTTCCTTACAGTTCATAGGCATAATTATATTCATTTACCTCTATTTATATGGGAATGTCATTTTGTGTTTCATGCTTACAATTTAATGAATTCGTGATTAAACATGCTTATTAAATCCCTCTACTTTTTCAGAACATCCACCATACCTACAAAACCATAAATCCATCATATATCCACTACTACGTTTCTCATTTATATCTTTGCAACTGTAAACCGTTTTGATACTTAGACCTAGCTACTTGGTTTCATCCCTGATCCATCATAAAACCCTAAAAAACTAAAAGCCTACCAAATCCTATCATATCTAGCCTAATATCCTTCATATCACAATCAATCCTTGACTGTGATCTTATAGAGAGTGCCCTCTCAGCCTGGTAGGGCTAGCTACTAGGTCAAAGTGGTTTGTGTTTACCTTTGTCAGTCTCCTTTTCAGCCTTCGGGGAACTGGTGGAGTGCTAATATAACTTACTAATGAACATTACTTCATTGTTTTTTGAAATACTAATAGGGTGGTAAATCAGTACTACTTTGGACATTTTTTTTCTTTGTTAATATTCAAGATGTTGGGATCACAATTGGCGCTACACCAAAACCCACGGGTGCTAGTAAACAAACACATCGCTAGAGTTTAAATATCCTCGATAGGTGGTTAAGCACATGTTTAAAAACACACAAGGAGTGTTAGATTATCCAATGTGCAACGACCTCCCCCCTATGTGACCCAGGGGTATTTCAAACTTGAGAACTTTACCTCTCATACAAATTTTTGGGATCACAATTTTCATTACACCAGAAACCATACGTGTTAGTAAACAGGCGCATCACCAAAGTTAATGGATCCTTTAGAGGTGGTTAGGAACATGTTGTGAAACACATATGGAGTGATGGATTATCCAATTCCCGACAAAAACTAAATTTGCATCACATAATCAATCATCCATAATGTATGTAACACATAAAGTAAAGTGAAAATAAAACTTTGAAGAATAAATACTTGAAAATAAACTTTAAATTATTACAATCTCTTGTGAGGACACCAATCCTCTATGATCATCATCTTACCAAAATTTCAGGCTCCAAACTATCAAGAAAATGAGGACACTAATCCTTAGTAAGCACCAAATTATAGTAATTGTAGGCTTCAACTTGAAATTATCATTCAATACACAAGAACTTGGAATTTATATCCATCCTAGGCATGGCCTTCAAGACACCATGACTTGGCCTTCAAGCCAAGCCTGAGCTAGATCTTCAAATAACATAATTTAGCCCTAAAACAATTCCTCAAACAAACCAAATACTCTTCCCAAGAAAGATTCAAAAAACCGTTCAAAAGATGTTCCAAAACCCATCCACAAAAATATGCTTCAACTTGGCTTCACTTCACTTCTTTTTAGTTCATGAGGTATGGAATTTTTACTTGATTATTTTCTCTACAAAATATATTACTGAATTCTTGAATCAAGTGGTTAAAAATTCTCCATATATTTCTTATCTATAGTGTGTTTGGATGTTGGGTTAAGGCCAGCTTGTCTATTAGTTGGGACAATTGTTGAAACTAATAGTTTTATGGACCCAACTCACAAAATAGAAGAAATTATAGTTCAATGACTTAGAAATAAGCCTCTTCGAGGGGGAAACCTCCTTTACATTACATAAATGAACAATTCATGTATGATACAAATGACAAAAGCTCCTTTCTATATATTGGAGTCCGTGGGGTCATTATATAATCCTAGCTGACCTAACAATAATAATGTAAGGGAAAAATAATAACAATAGTGGTCTTTTATGGTGCACAATAATAAAAATATGGGGACTACAGTGGTACAACAAGAATAATAAGGGGGCTACATTAACCATAATAAGGGACTACATTAGTAATATGAGGACCTAACATGCCCCTCTCCTTCAAAAAAGTGTTTTCCTCAACACTTGAGTAGTTATGGATGCTTATGTATAAAATTATCATCCTCCCATGTGGAATCTTTAGTAGGTAAGTTCTTCCACTTTATGAGATACTCTGAAATTGGTTGATTTCATAGCTATCAAGTTCTTTTTTCCGTGACTGCTTCAGGTTCCAATATGATTTTTCCTTCCTTGACAAGTTCTGGCAATATTGTTTGAACTGGAAATTTGTCACCTATAACCTTTTAAGCATGAAACATGGAAAACTGGGTGCACTCGGGAAGATGTAGAAATTCCAATTTCTATGCCATAGCACAAATATTTTGCAACACCTTGTAAGGACCATAGTAATTTGGTGATAATTTACTATCCTTCTTAGCTTGCTTGAGGGACATGCGTTTGTATGGTTGTAACCATAAAATTACCCAGTCTTCTACATGAAAATTCTCTCGCTGTGATGTTGATCTTCCTGTTTTTTCATTCGATTTTGTGCCAAATTTAGGTTATCCTTTAAGAGTTGAAAAACTTGTTGTTGATGCTTGATGTGATCTTCCACTTCTTGAACCTTAGAATTTTCTCTAAAATATGATGTGATGGACGGTGGATGATATCCATAAAGGGCCATAAATGGGGTCATTTTTGCTACAGTTTAGAAGGAAGAGTTATCCCACCATGCAGCTAGAGGTGGCCACTTGAACCATTTTGTTTTTTTTTAGATACAAAGAAATGGAGATATCCTTCCAAACATTTGTTCACTATCTCAATTTTACCATTAGATTGAGGATGATAACAAGAGTTATGAGCTAGTTGAGTACCCAAACAAGAAAATAATTACATCCAACAATTTCCAGTGAAAATGGGAACTCTGTTACTTACAATAAACTTCGGGTTTCCATCGAGCATTTGAATTGTTTCCATAAATGCAATAGCAATTGTACTCACTTTAAATGGATGAGATAATGCACAAAAGTGTGCATGCTTGGTAATTCTATCAACTACCACCACGATGACACTCTTTCCTTCGAAATTAGGTAAACCTATGATAAAATCCATTGAACCCTCCTCCCAACATTGATTTGGAATGGATAAAGGTTGTAGCAGACCCGGAGTCTTAATTGTCTCAAATTTATTTTGCTAGAAAAACAAACATTCCACTACAAAATTTTGAATATCAAATTTAAGGCCATCCCAAAAAAAAAAAAATTTCACCCTATGGTAAGTTTTTAAAAATCCTGAGAATCCTCCTAAGGGAGAGGTGTGCAATTCCAAAAGAATTTTTTTTTTTTAGTCGAGAATTATTACAAATATATAATCGATCTTTGCACCATAAGGAATTATTTTTCCAACTAAATGTATGAGATATACTAGGATCTTGTTGCAATTTTTGAAAAAGTTTCTACACTTCTTCATCATTCTTCCATTCCTCCCTTGCTTCGATTATCCAATGTGGTTGGATAATAGAAATGGAACAATGCAATTCTTCCACATCCTCATCCTTTCTTACATTAGAGGAAATTTCAGCCTAAAAGTTACCATGAAATTTTCAATTAATTTCCATGTCATAATATGTAAACCAATAAAAATGCTTTAAACTTTAAAATAGGTACATGTAAATATTTTGGAGGGAAAATAAGAAAAACTATTTTTTTAATAGTATTTTTGACTTATCTCCTTATAGGTTTACTCAAATTTCAAGTGTAGACACTCGTTGGATGAAAAATTAAATTCCACATCCAACGATTACCGATTATGCATACTTTTGAGATAACCCAACCTAATAAAAATTGTAGATACATTTAAAAAACATGTTTCAACACGTTTTTTAATGTATCTGCAATTTTTATCAATGTGAGACTTCTCAAAAGTATGCATAATGGGTACTAGTCGGATGTGGAATTTAATTCTGCATCTAATGAGTGTCTAAAATTTAAATTTGAGTAAACCTATAAGGATATAAGCTAAAAATACAATTAGAAAAAAATAGTTTTCTTCTTTTCGCTCCAAAATTCATAACTCTTATTTTATTATTTTAATTATTAATTTATTAATTTTCCTTAGGAGGCCACTTTTAGGGTTAAATTTCCTCTAATGAGAGTGCATCTCCAACAACATTTAACTTCCCCTTTTTGTAGATGATTTCAAAGTCATAACCCAACATCTTTGTGACCCATTTATGTTTCTCTTCTCAAGATAGTCTTTGTTCCAAAAAGTATTTAATACTATTATGATCAGTTTTTACCTTGAAGTGTCTTCCCATTAGGCAAGGTCGAAATTTATTTAGTGCATGTAGTATTCCCAACATTTTATCCTCATAAATAACTTTATGTAAATACTTTCCTTTTATTGGACGACTTTCAAAAGCAATGGGTCTTCATTCTTGCATTAAAACAACACCAATTCCATTTCCTACTGCAACACATTCCACAATAAATGTTTTTGTGAATTCTGGTGTAGCTAAGACCGGTGATTGGAACATTGCCTCTTTAAGATGTTCAAAGGCCTTAGCTTCTGTTGGAGTACGTGAAAATGCATCTTTCTTCAATAATGTTGTTAAAGGTGATGCTATTCTCCCATAATTCTTAAAAAACTTGCAATAATACCCTGTTAACCCAAGAAATCCTCACAACTTCTTTATAGTTGTGGGGACTTTCCATTCCTTAATAGCTTTAATTTTGTTAGGGTCTACCTTAACATCCTCCTGAGTTACAATATGATCCAGATATCCCACCTCTTGTACTCCAAAGAAACATTTGGAGGTTTTTGCATATAATTGTTTCTCCTCCAATCGTTTGAGCACACTATCAACATGTTGAACATGATCCTTCCAAGACGTATTGTAGATTAGTATATCATAAAAAAATACTAACACAAATTTTCTAAGGAAGGGTTTGAAAAAGGAATTCATCAACCCTTGAAATGTAGAAGGTGCATTGGTAAGGCCAAAAGGCATGACCAAAAATTCATAATGACCCTCATGAGTTCTAAATGTTGTTTTCAAAATTTCTTCAGTATTCCTTCTAATTTGATGATATCATGAATGGAGATCCAACTTGGTGAAATAAATTACTCCATTTAATTCATCCAATAATTCATCAATCATAGGAATGGGAAATTTATCTTGAATAGTGAGCTTATATACCTCCCTATAATTCGAAAACATGCACCATGATCCATCCTTCTTGTGCACCAATAGGAGTAGAGAAAGAACTTTGACTAGGTTTAATTATACCATCCTCTATCATTTCTGGAATCATACGTTCAATTTCGCTCTTTTGGACATAAGGAGATATTTAAGGCTTGATGTTTGGATGAACACTTCCTGGAATCAAATGAATATCATGATCATAATCATGAATAGGTGGGAGTCCTTTGGGAGTTTCAAACACCTTGGAATGATTGTACAATACTTTTTGGAGATCTGGAGAAATAGATGATGATGTTGTTGGAAGTTCTAATGAGCATAATTGTGCAATTATGCCTTGTTTTTCTTTCTTTGGAAGCCTTTTCATGAGACTAGAGATTATTATTTTTCTCAACTTCCCTGCGATACCTAGTAGTTCAACTTCCTTTCCTTCCAAAAAAAAATTTCAAGAAAAATTCTTGAAAATTAAAAGCTATTGTCCCCAAAGATTATAACCATTATACTCCTGGTACAACATTAGCCCCACCCATTGGAATGGAGAGCATTGGAATATTCAATAAATATTCTCCCATGGTTAGCTTGATATTATGGCACTTTCTAGATCAATTTATAGTTCCTCCATTTGCAACCATCACTTAACACTATGGTTCTGGGTATAGGAAGCAATTCAATTCCTTGGCTACCTTATAATGAATGAAATTATGGGTGCTACCCAAATCAATTAGCACTATTACATTTTCATTCTTGATATGTCCTTCTATATTGAGAGTTTTAGGAATGGTAATTATTGCTAATTCATTACAAGATATGGTCAGATTCATTTCTTCTTCCTCTAGGGTTTCCTCCTGATGTATATCCTCTTCTTTTGAATTTTCTTGTTCATTTTCTTCCTCCTCTTCACAATCTATGTAAATTAATTTATTGTGGGCACTCTTATGACCTTTATATTATTTTTTATCACAACTATAGAAAAGCCCTTTTTCTCTTTTTTCTTCCAATTATTGTGGTGTTAACCTTGTACATTATGGAATTCTAGGAGTAGCCACACTTCCATGTTTATAGTTGTGAGTGGTATGCTTCCTTGTCACCATAATTTTGCTTTCAATTTTTCTTTCCAACCTGAATTCCTTCTCCAATGAATCAGGTTCCCAAAGGCAAACCTCATGTTGGATGTTATCCTTTAAATTCCCTATCAATACATCAATCATGTGCTCCTCTGGAATATACTTTACCCTTATATTCAATTTTTGGAAGTCCTCAATTTGCTCCGCCATTGAACCCTTTTGTTTGAGATTTATCAATTTGCTAAATAATGTGTTTCTCTTTGTGTCCTCATAGTGTGCTATCATTTCCTCCGTAAAAAATTGATCAAGTGGAAATTTGTTTACTAGAGAAAAGCCATTGATACCATACAAATGTATTTTGTTCTAAATATAAGTTTCAATGTGTACCTTTTGCGTGTTTTGCACATTATGAAGATCAAAGTATTACTCCATCTATGCTATCCATGTTATAGGATCCTTTCCATCAAAATTTCTCATATAAATATTTTTAATATGGTGGTCTTCAATCCAACATTAGAGTCTATGAAATCATGATTAACATTTATTTTTTTCTCAGCATGAGTTTCCTCTACTACCTTTTCACCATTAGGAAGCTTTTCTTGTAGAAAATTTGTCAAAGCTTCCTTCAGGCCTTCCATATATTTCTTCAAATATTCCATGTTTCCTTCTATACCATCCATCTTAAGTTCCATGTCATTCTTCAAACCATCCATCATAGCTTCCACGCCATTCATCTTAGCTTCCATGCCATTCTTCAAATCATTCATATTAGCTTCCCCGCCATTCATCTTAGCTTCCATAACATTCATCTTAGCTTCCATGCCTTTCTTCAAACCGTCCATTTTAGCTTCCATTTCATTTTTGGTTGCTTTTTTCGAGAGAAATATTTGTTGCACTTAGTCTCATATTTTTGATATATCATGTTGCAATTCTTCATATTCATGCGTCATAGTAGAGATTTTCGAGGGATTAATGCGTGTGGAATTATTTTTGGGAGGCATTAGAGAACACAACACTACTATTTATGCTTTAATATTCCCTTGGAATCACTTCAAACTTTTTTTTCACACAAAATTTATGCAATTTAAAAAAAAAATACACATTTTTCTTACTTTTGAGAAACTCGATTTCGATACTAATGTATCTCTGCGATTTCAGATACCTAATATTTTGTCTTTGGTCCTTTAGTATCCCTCTAAGTCTTCTTTCCAGTGCCATGGGTCAGACCTGATTTGTATTCTTGAAGACAAATTTATGTCCAATCTCACACAATAACCTAAATATGGATCGGTTCAGTAGAGAGAACTTGTAAGGCGTGACACTTTCAATGTTTCATCTTTCAGCTCTGAAATAAATGCAATATAAGCTACATTTCGTGCACTTTCGGCCACTTTTTACATAATTCCAATTAGATTTCTAAAATGAAATTTATGATGATTTTCCTTTGGCCACCTATTTGAGATGAAATTCTGGAGCATGCAAAAACCCTAACTCCCTCAAATCATATCTCCAAAAATATATCGAACCAAGGTCTGATTTTTTTACACAACATTCCTTAGGATTTTGGCTCAAATGGGCTTGTTTTTGGTAGATTCTAAACATTCGTAGAAAAAACGTTATAGTGAAAATTCCATGATGGCTTGTTTGCAACAACGAAACCCTAGAATCCAAAGCTCTAATACCAAATGTGGTGGACCCAACACACAGAATTTAAGAAAAGATAGATCAAAAACTTAGAAATAAGCCTCTTCAAGGGAGGAAACCTACTTTACATTACATAAATGAGAAATTCTTGGATGATACAAATGACAAAACCTCTTTTCTATATATAGGAGTCCACGGTGTCCCAATATAATCCTAGTCGACCTAAAAATAATAATGTAAGGGCACAACAATAACAATAGTGATATTTTTTATGGCACAATAACAACAATAGGAGACTACAGGGGTACAATAATAACAACAAGGGGGCTACACTAACCATAATAAGGGACTACACTAGTAATATAGGGACCTAACAAATAGAGTGTATAGTGAATATTAAAAATTCATATCTCCTAAGCCATGAGTAGTTACAAGGTATGCCATATATATTTGGAAAGGTATCAGAGTAAAATTTACAACCATATATATCATGCTCCCATTTTAGCTAGTTAATTGGAGTAAGAATGCCTCTATGTATAATATATCCAAATGGGGCTTGCTTGTACTTTGGTTGGGTCATCATGACAAAATATTTCATATCTCCTCATACCTATGGAGTTAGAAGGAGTTTTATATAGTATTGGAAAGGTATTAGAATATTTTATTTTCCTATATAATTTTCTCTTTCATTTGGATAGCCTTTTACATCAATAAAAACTATTTTCAACAATTTTCTCCTTTTTTGTCAATGAAAATACTTTTATTTCTACTTCTTCTGATAGATACCCCCCCCCCTGTTTTCATTCTCTTCATACTTCCTGTCAATTGATCCCCCTGTCTACATTCTCTTCATACTTCATTTCATTCCCCTTATATACTTTATATTCATACTTATTTTTAGCTACTCCTCCTATCTGAATTCTCTCCCCCTTTAACATCAATACCAAAAGGGTTCTCCCTCTAAGTTTTTGCTTCATATATTGGGATAACAGAGAGATCACTCCTAGCTTTTCCTGAGATATTCAAAATTTTCCTTGCATAGAGTTTTGGTAAATATGTTATAAATCTATTCTTTAGTGCCAGTATATTCCATCTTGATATTCTTCTCAGCAGTTTTTTCAGTGAGAAAATTATATTTTATTGGAATATCTATTTTTTTTAGTGCACGAGAAGCTTTTTTGATATATTGACTACACCATTGTTGTCACAAAAAATGACAATGGGATGCTTATATTCCGCTATAAATTTTATTTCATCCAATTAACTTGGGTACAGTGATCTATTGATTCTATGAATTCAACTTCAGTTGTAGAAATAGAAATTGATGATTTCTATCTTCTTGACCATGATACAAGTAAATCTCCCAAGAAAAATGCACTCACACTGGTGATTTTTCTAACATAAATTTTACCTTCCTAATCAAAATAAATTTATGTTTTTAACGTGAAGTTTTTACTCTTGGGAGATCAAATCCAAAAATCCGGTGTGCCCATTAAGTATCAAATATCCTTTTTACTACTTCCTTTGGTGCTAATTTGAATCTTTCAAACATTTATAGTCTAGTCTTGAAGTTTCCAAATATAGTAAACTCCTAATCATAGATCTATAAAGTGTTGAATTGACTTCAGGAGATTCATTATCCTTTCTTAACTTGCATTCGATAATTATAGGGGTACTAACTGGTGTACATTTTTCCATCCTAAGTCACTTGAGTATATCCTTGAAGAATTTGGTTGGTCGATGAATATTCCTTCCTTGGTTTGAGAAACTTGTATTCCAAGGAAGAAGGATAATTCTCCAATCATTGACATTTCAAATTCCTTTGACATTTCCTAAGAAAATCCATGACTTATATCATCATTATTTATTCCAAAAATGAGATCAACCACATATACATGGGTAATAAATAAGTTGTCCTTTCTCATATTTATGTAGGATAGTGTTCAGATACTACTCCTTTGAAGCCTAGTTGTTGAATATAGTGGTCCAACCTGGCATATCAATCCCTTGGAGCTTCTTTTAATCCATAAATAGATTTCTTCAATTTACACACATAGTTTTTATTTTCGGAGAAGTCAAAGAATTTTAGTTGTTCGATGTATACATGTCCCTTTATATATCCATTTAGAAAGGTTGATTTAACATCCATCGAATAAAATTGGAAGTCTTTATTCTAATACCGAAATTGGATCAAAAGTTTATTTAAAGTCAATTCCTTCAATTTTTGCATATTCCTTACAAATAATTTTTTATTTATTTCTATTAATTTTTCCTTATTCATTCATATTTTTCTGAATACCCAATTAGTCCCAATAAGATTTTTACCTTTTGGTCATGGAACAATTTCACAGGTTCCATTTTTCTCAATTTGATTCAATTCTTATTCTATAGAATTCACAAAATGTTGGCCATTATTGGCTTCTACAAAATCCTTTGGATCTATTTTGGATATCAAAGAAAAATTTATTTTTTTCCTGGTGTATTGGTCGTTCTTCTCCAAGTTTGTATCTTTGCATTAGCATCTCCAATGATTTGGTTCTTTGAGTGACATTTTTGCATAAATTTGAAAGTTATTTTTGATGAATATTGTGTTTTTTTTTTCTCGCCCTTCCTTTATAGTGGCCACTTTTTGGTCCATGTAGATGGTATCTTCTAAATTCTCACTTTTTCTTTTTCTTCTTTCTCTAACCATGCTTTGTATATTCCTACGTCATTACTTTCCACAAATTTATGTAGTCTTTTATTGTAGCATTTGTAAGCTTCAATTATTGTTGAGTATCCAAGTAGAATTCCCTCATCTACTCTAGAATCAAATTCACCTAATTATCATTATTTATCTTCATGTAAATTTTCTTCCAAAATTTTTGAAATACTTAACTAGAGTTGGTTTTCCTTTCCATAGCTCATATGGTGCCTTATTTGTATTATGTTGGAGTTTTTCTCTAATCATGATGTAAATTACCGCAACAACTACTTATTTCCAAGACATATATGGTGATTTGAATTCTAGTAACAATGTTCTTGTTCTTTATTGTAATGGTATATTCTTTATTCCTACAACTCCATTATGTGGTTGAGTTATTACAACTAAAAGTTATCTCTTGATTCCATACATCTCATGGAATTCATTAAAATAATTTTAGGTAAACTCACTTCCTCTATCTGTTCTTACACATTTGATTCCTACATTAATTTCGTTTTCAACTAAGGTTTTCAATTATTGGAAAAATTCTAGTGCTTCTAATTTTTCTTTAAGAATTGAAACGCAAAGTATTCTAGTATAATCATCAATAAATAACATAAAGTATCTTTCACCTCACAGAGTTGGTGTTCTTTTTGGTATGCATAGAAATATGTAAATAGCCTTCATATTGAGTGTTCCTTTGAATTTAAGCTCACTATTGTATGTTTCCAAGGTTGGCAAGATTCATAGATCAAACTTTTCTGTTTGGAGATTTAAGGAATATCTCTCATTATTTTATTTTCTACTGATTTTTACCACAATTTCAAAGATCAAGTGTCCTAGCATTTTATGCCATAACCAACCATCACATGTATGTCCATTGTAGAAATTTTCTCATTTAATTTTATTAATAATATATAGTTTATGGATTCCTCATAGATGTTCTCACTAATATTCTCATAGATGTTCTTTAGTCCTACAATTGTCAAGGATTACAATACATTTTCCAGTGATTCTTGCAGATCCTTTTTCTCCAAAAGGCACATTTCCTCATTTTTCTTCTTTTACAGTAATAATTTATTTTTATCTTTGATAATGTCTATAGCACCCACTATCAACGAACCACTGAATTTTATCATTTCTAACATACATAATTAGTTTGTATTTTTCGATTGGTGGTTCTTCCTATTTTGTCTTCCAAAACCATTATCTCGATCTTGTAGGATATTCTTCTGTCACATGTCCAAAATTGTTACGTCTATAACTCTCTATGCTATAATTGGATAATGGTACAAATGAATTGTGATTTTTTTTATCATCAATATCTCTTATTTCGATGCATACGAGCTTATTTTTAGAGGATTTATGATAACTTATTTCATAATAATTTTTCATATGAGATTTACAATCTATTGCCTAATGATAAAAAATTTACATGAAAAATAGTAACCCAAAAAAATAGTTTTATACCTAGTTGAGTGTGGTTAACTTGATGGAATAGTTCTGCTAAAGTTGATCTACTTTGGAGATGATCCAAATATTTTCTCATCTTTTTCCTTTATTATATTTATTTATGCTTTATGAATGTATCCCTTGATAGAATTAGAATATATTTTTCCTGTATCAATATTTCGATACTGCTCTCATCTCATGTTTGTACTTTTGTTGATATTGGAGCTTTCAGTTTTTTCTTCAACTTCCTTACCTATTGACTTGGTGTTCAGATCTTCTTTGTATGAGGTCTCACCCATGTAACCAAGATCGGTCATCCCATATGTTGATATTTGACCCATGATAATAACATCCAATTTTTGAGAGATTTTCATATTTTTGTTGAGGTTATCCAACTCTTTCCTTAATGAGACAAATTCTACTTCAAACTTTTTACAACTTCCTTCCTTTTCTTTTAGCTAATTGTTCAAAACATCTTCCACTATTTTTTTCTTCCTCCCTTTTAGTCTTGATGAATATTATTTCCTTGGATAGTCTCTTTTTGTTCTTCATGAGGTTATCATTTTCTTCTAATAATATGATAATATTTGCTTCAAGATCCAATATGTCTTCAACACTTTCTCCTTCTTCTTTTTAATTTTGGACCTCTGATTTACCTTTGTAGGATTACTCATTTGTGCATAAAAATAGGATATCTCTTATATCATCATCAAAATCATATTCTTCTTCAAGAAAAATCATTATCCTATTTGGAATATTTATTTGTTTTTCGAATATTTTCCTTTGAAGACCCTTTTTCTGGGATCTTCTTCATCATCACTATCTTCCTTGTAAGGACACTTAGCAAAAAAATTTCCTATCACCGACCTAAAAAAAATAATTTATTAAATTCTTAGATGATTTAAATGTTCCTTCCTTATGTGATGAGTTTCCTATCCTCATTTTGTATGTTGTGATAATTTTGTGAAGCTCATCCATTTTCATATTGTCCAAATCTCTTAATTATTCTATGGTAGATTCCTTAGAATAAAAATACAGAGGAAGAGACCTCAAATTTTTTTGAAAAACTATTTCTTGTCTAAATTCTTCACCAAATATTTTGACAGAATTAATTGCTTCATCTACTCAAAGAAAATAAGCAACAAATATTCTTCTTAATTCATTTTAATGCTTTCAAATTGTCTCCAGAAGGTTTGAAGTTTTTCCTTCTTTACTTTATCATCTCCTTCATAGTTTATTAGAATCGTGTCCCACTTATCTTTAGCCAATTCACACTGCATAACTTTAACAAATTCCAAATCAGACAATTCATATAGAACAAAGTTCATAGATTTTTCATTCGAGACATAAACCTTTATCCCATATTGATCGGTTAGAGGATATGATGGGACCTTATATCTGTATGAAACAGAGTACCAAAATTCAACACCAAGAGACGTCAAGTGCGCTCTCATTCTTATTATCCAAAAGGAAAAAATTGTTCCATCAAATAAAATAATTTTGATTCATGCTTTGTAATTGGCCATGGCCAATATAAGATATTATTCTACTTATTATATTATTATTGAAGAAATTTGATCTAATAACTATTGTTGGAACTACTGAAGGGCATGTGTGAGTGAATTATTATTTCATAGATTTTGACATTTTTTTACTTATTTAATCTTAAATTGAATTTAAACCACATAATCAATCATCCATAATTATGAACACATCTATTAAAGAGAAAAAAAAATTGAAGAAGAAAGAATTGAAAATAATATTTAATTTATTACAATCTCTTTTAGGAAAATAATCCTCTATAAGAGAGCTTACAAAAATTCTAGGCTCCAACCTCTCAAAAATATGAGGACACCAATCGCTAGTAAGAACCAAGTTATGATAGTTACAAGCTCCAACCTAAAATCAACCTTCAGTACACAAGAACTTGGACTTCAAATCTAGCCTAAACATGGCCTTCAAGACATCATGACTTGGCCTTCAAACCAAGTTTGAACTAGATATTCAAAAATAAAAAATTATTCCTAAAAAATAGACCTCAAATAAAACCAAAACCTTTTCTAAGAAAAAATGGCCAAAAACCCATCAAAATATATGTCAAGAACTATCCACAAAAAAATACTTCAACTTGGATTCACTTCAATGCTTAGTTCATGAAGTATGAACTTTGCATATTCTCCTTCGCTCCCATAAATACAGAACCAAATTATTAAGTAAAGTGGTTAGCAATTCCTTCTCACACCTATTTATAGTGTTTTTGGAAACTAAGTTAGGGCCAACTTGTCCACTCACTAGGTTGATTGGCAAAAATGGATAAATGTATAGTGAATATTAAAAAATTCATATATGCTAAAGTTAAAGGAGTTGGAAGATGTTCCATATACCATTAGAAAGGTATCAAAATATGATTTTGAACCATATATATTATGCTCACATTTGATCTAGGTAATTATTTTGAAACTACCTCCAAAAATAGAGTATCCATATGGGGTCTTCTTTTCCTTTAGATGTGTCATCTCGACAAAATATTTCATGTAAACTCATTCCAATGGAGTTAAATGGAGTCTCATATATCACTGGAAAGGTGTTGGAATATGCTATTTGAATATGTAATTTCATCTTTCATTTGGATAGCCTTTGACATCAATAAAAAAAAATTCAACAATAGTTTCATCATTTTTGAACCTTATAGTTAGTAATAAGACGTATTACAAACACTTGATAATTATTCTATAAATTCATATTTAGTTTGTGCCTCAAGTTGTTACAAAATAATAATTAAAAATGTATTTTCCTATGATAATTATGTTGGGTTAGCATAGCCAAATGGTGAAGTGATTATACATGGATTAATCTAAATTATCATCACTTTTATTATTAGTTTCCTCTTATGAAAAGACACTTTTATTATTACAATTTCCATAATTTCACAATTAGACAGATGATTGTATGGATACATGTATATATTGCAAAGGAAAACAATAATTTCTAAATTTTCATAATGAGTAAGGTAGTGTGCTAAATATAGGATATATGTTAAATTTCATTACAGCATATAACCAACATCAGATTGGATTTCATTCATACAACTCATTAAAAAGTTACCTCGTCAACATTGCATATTGACTTAATTTTCAAAAATATACCTTAAACATGAAATTACCTCAATCTAGGGATCAATTGGATTTATGTAGTTCCAGCTCATTTTAATTGTGGCTAAACAGATAAGAAAAACAACCATTTATAGACATAGATAATCGGTCAAAAATTTATTTCTATCAAGTCATATACTTGGAGTCAAAAATTATTCTTTATTGTACTTAATATGTCCCAATATTGGTTGTTCTTGGAGTTTTAAAAGATCACCATTAGTATCCTGCAATATTAAAATCCTTTATCTCTCCCTTGAATATCCTCTTGATGTTTTCCAACCTATATGTGCTAATCTAAAGTTCATGACATGTCCTTCATGCACCACTATTATTAATTAAAACATAAAACATATTGCCACTATTTATGGATCATATACTTATTATATTAAACCATGAGATAAGGAAAATTAGAGGATAGGAATTTTTCTCAATAATTGATATTTTTAGGATACAGATCGATCTATTGATCTTAGGAAATATACTCATTATATTAAATGAGGAGATAAGAAAAATTAGAGGATAGGCATTTTTCTCAATAATTGATTTTTTTTAGGATATGCATTGATCTATTGATCTTAGGAAATATTAGTAGTAATATTAATAAGGATTTGAAGTTTCAATGCAATGGTACCTTTGGGTCTACCAAACCATAAAATTATGATGTTAGACAAGAAGAAAAAAAATTAGTACTTTAAGAATAGATATTAATAGTTATTATTGTAATAAGGATTCAAAGTTTCAATGCAATTGTAACTTTATTTATACCAAACCATACAATTATGATATTGGATGAGAAGACAAAAATATAGTAATTTAAGAATACATGATAAAAGTATGCAAGAACGAAGTATGGTTTTTTGAAATAATCCTCACTAAATTCAAGAATATGAGTATGATCCTTGGAAACATTTTTCAATTTTGAAAATACAAAACTTGTTGGACACCTAATTCTCTATGGGTAGGTGTGGAAGGCGAACAATCACAAAGGAGTCCAAGTGACCTTGGAAGATGAATCCAAGTGTCACACCAACGTAACATAAATATACATCTATGGTGAATAATATGGATAACTCACGCCTATATTTTCTATGTGTGTGTTTACTTTCTCATCCACCATGTGTGTGTTTAACATAGTATCAGAGCTAGAGATCTATTGCCTGTTCATGTGAATGAGCCACTTGTTTTTCTAGTTTTTCTCTACTATCAAGCCCTGACATTTTCATATTTTTAGCTTCTCTGTGCTCCTGCACCTCCTATTTACCTTCATTATTCCCCACCATCGAGAGAGTGTTCTCTAATTTCTGCATTGAAATGAAATGATTGAAGGATGGAATGTGTGATTGTACGTTGGAGACTGGTGAATGGTGTGTTGAACCTTCATCACCCATGAATCCTCCTCTACCGATGAAATTCACTGTTGTGTATTATTAAGTTATGAAAGATACCTTGTCCAAATCAAATATACAAATTTATTTCATGTTTCAGTAAAGGAAATGTCTTAAATTTTGAATTACAATGCACATTTTGGTTCTTATTCTGTTTGGATTATTTTAACTGCAAAATGCCTTTCGGATCTGTAAAATTTTGGCTAAACATTTCTTTTGAATCAAGAAAACACAGTAGATAAAAAGAAAAAAAAATTGAGCCAGAAGTCGAAGAGAATTCTTGGAGGAAATTTTCATTGCAGTCTCGGCAAGTTAATAAATACATTAAAAGAAAATTGCGGTAAAAAAAAAAACGATCTGCTGAGGCTCCTCGTCATCATCGAGCGACGGTGGAAGATTCAGGTCCACCAAGAGGAGGAAGAGGAAGATCCTCCCTCGGTGCCCTCAACTTTTCTACCACCGTTTTTCTCAGAAAGACACCACCGATGCTCATCAACCATCCCCAAGACTGCCAAATTGATCAGTTTACATAGTAGAACCCCATCCTTTGATCATTTGTGGAGGGGTCGATTGGAAGGTATCTCTTCATCATGGTGTAATTTTCAAAGAAACTATTGATATGTGCAACACAAGCTTTCTTCTCAGACTCACTAATGGTATGAAGCAAGGTAGTTGTCATTGCATTCAAAAATGAAGACGAGTTTCTTGAACCCCCCCTTTTTGGTGCTTGCCTGATTTTGTAAATTAAGATACTTTCGGAGAAAAGCTTCAAAATCTATCTCTTCTTCCATATTCAAGTAATATTCTGCGAGAATCTCCTTTACTTCTTTCTTTGTTAATAATTCCTAAAAATCTTTGATTTTTTTCATCCCTGACACCAAATCCACTACTATGACAGTTACCGCACTCGGACCAAGGGTTTCCACCATTTAAAACCCTCCACTTTGTGGAAAATCCAAGGTGAGGGAGAAAATAAGCGAGGAGATCGAGCTCTCTAGATCAAGTCACAGGGGAAGCAAAGGGACAGGACTCCACCGTGCTGTTGTTTTGTAATGCGACAACAACTTAAGAGAAACTCCTCTCTTGCGCCCTACTCTTGTTGTGGCATTGAGCCATCGGTGAGTTAATTCAAGGCACTGATCACGCACATGGTGTAGTAGAAGCATCTTAAAACCATCATATAACCTCCTTGAAGAGTGATATTTTATTTCGGTAACTTGTGAAATTATTACAGTATTTTATCCTAATAACAACGTGTTTTTAACACAAATATATGCTTAGAAAAGTGGCTATATTAGCTTCAATAGTGTTAAACGGTTCGAGGCAAGGCAAGCAGTGGACAGAAACTTCCTTGTAAGTCACTTATCAAGTACATGATCAAGATCTCTAATTGGTATTTGTTTTGTGATCATCACTCTTTTCATTTATAAAGTTGGAATAAATTATTCAAAGTTAAAGTTACAAGAAACTTTGAGTGTTTTAAAATGAGACCAATAGAGACGGTATTAGAGTTATTGAATACTCTTATACTTTGTGGCACTAATGACACAGTCCAAATCTACAAGGGAACTCTCTCCAAAATTCAAATATGTCTGCAAAATGCACAAGAAAATATTGATTTTCTGTAGCTTGAATCTCAGTTTCAGAAAGAAGAATTACAGTAGCAGAGTCATCATTCTGAACTTGTTTCTGTTTAGAAAATTGAAAGAGACTCCCATAAACATCAAGTCAGTAATTTTACAATCGATTCACATTCAGTTCCTTGTACATGAGAATATTTACATGAAGATGCAGCAACTCAGTCTACACTTCCCAAGCCCATCATCAGACCTTGGGAAGAGCTTGTCCACAACAAGCACCGAACAGGTCTTGGATATGACAAGGAGTTGTCCTTTCATATTCCGAACTACTCCAAGCCCATAAAATTTTAGAGTGCTGGATTTATTTATGACAGTTCAACTTCAGCTGTTCCAAATCCTGCTCCTCTTATAAAGCAGCAACAACAGATTGAAAAATGCCAACACTGTGATCGCGTTGGCCATATGAAAGATCATTGTTTTGATCTTCACCCATGCAAGCACTGTGGTTGGCACACACACTCTTCACACACATGATTCAAAAAAAAGCCTCCTAGAAGAACAAAGATTCATCTTGGATGGATCGCTTTTTGGCAATGGGCATCAATAGCCAAGAATATCTTTAAGTCACATGTCAGAACTTGTTCTAGAATATTTAGCAAACTTGCAGTTGATTTTTCTCCATCATCTCACCTTATACCTGACAGGGGGCGAAATGGTGGTCATATACAAGCTTCGACGCCACATCAAGTGAGCCTGAGCCACAATCTCTCATTCCAGATTCAGAGTTGTAGCCAGAGACACAGCAGTTCAAGTGAGCCTGAGCCACAATTCGTCATTCCAGATTCAGAATTATAGCTAGAGACAGGAATGCCCATGAGAATTCCTTTGGTTGGTGGACAACTTCAATCCATCTATGTGAGGTTTATATTCTTCCTCTTCATATAATTTGGATCACTTCCTCTAGCAGAAGACATCAGCTTCTTGCCACCCTTGGTAGAGTTCAGGGAAATGCATTAAGCATTCGATTGTTGGTGGTCATCCTTAAACCATCACAGGTTGTATACCTCCCTTCTTCTAGTTTGAAGGTCTCCCTCTTCAAATATGAGGGACACTTCCTCTTACAGAAGCCCTCAACTTCTTGCCAGATTTGAAAGAGTTCCAGGAACTGAAATAAGCATTGCATTCCACTGTTGGTGGTCATCCTTAAATCACCTCTTTATGCCAACATTTCAGAGATTTTATTCAGCCTAAGTGCTACCATGCATACTTTTTAGATTATTATTACAACTCTCTTCTTGGACTTACACATACCCCTTCGGATTAAGGGGGGGAATTTTGGACACCTAATCCTCTATGGGTAGGTGTGGAAGGTGAACAGTCATAAAGGAGTCCAAGTGACCTTGGAAGATGAATCCAAGGGTCACACCAATGTAACATAAATAGACATCTTTGGTGAATAATATGGATAACTCACACCTATCTTTTCTATGTGTGTGTTTACTTTCTCATCCACCATGCATGTGTTTAACAAAACTAATCTCTTAAACATAGTTTCAAAAGGATTGTATCTTATGGTGAATGGATTTTTTCAATAAATTACAAGGATTCTACAATATTGTGGCCCAAAATTGTGTAGAATAAACTATAAATACACATTTCATTATAATTGGATTATACTATGGATTTAGAATTTTCTTACTTTAACTAGATTGAGTTTTTCCAAAATGAAGAATTGGAAATCCACTTAATTTACTTATTTCAACGGATATATTCATTGTTTTTGTGATAAAATTATCATAATAAATTATATCACACAGTTTTATATAATATTCACTACATTTGAGATAAAATTATCATAATAAATTATCTAACACAAATTTATATAAATTTGTAGAAGAAAATATTTCAAGTATTCATGTCTTAAATAATAATAATAAGTTATATTATTAATTATTCTTCTTGTTTTTCTCTTCTTCTTTTTTGTTGGTTTGAAGCACATGGGATTTCAACCTTGAGTTTCATCATTTATATAATACTTCATAACATAACCATTGCTAATTGAGCTTCCCTCCATGGGTTTATTATTCCTCTTTTAACTAATTCGTAATATTTGTAGTTTATAATAAGTATTATGGTTAATAATAAGAATTCATAGCTATTAATAATAATTTACTAATTACTATTAAGTTAACTATAAATTAATAAAATATTATTAAGTAAATAAACAATTATTTAATAAATTAATAATTAAAATAATGAAGGGGTTTGATTTTTCACCGTGTTGATCAACTAGAAATCAATTTTTTTAGGGATTTGGAAAAAACAACTAATAATCAAGAAAATTCCTAGTATGGCCTTCTATGTTGGAAATACTGGGATGGGGGGTGAATCAATATTCCTTTCAATTAGTATTATTATTAATATTTCATAGCATTAGTTAATCTTCAATTATTATCAGTGTTTCTACAATGATAGTAGTAAATAAAAGGAACACAAATGCACACATTTTTTTAAGGTGGAAACCCCCTCCGAGAGGAAAACCACCTGAATTATTTTATAATAATTCTTAAATCTTCAAATCTAATTGAAAATAAAGCTCCAACTTCCTAGAATCTAGAAAATCATTCTTCTCCAGCTCTCATTGGATGGGCACTCCAACACTCGAGATTCTTCGGTAGTGAACTGAACGGATGCCCCAACACCCAATGAGATACAACTCGCCCTAGCACTACCCTACGACCTTGAATTATTCACAGGCTAAACCCGTTGGTGACTTCATGAACCAGCCTAGCACCACCCTACCACCCTATAGAAAAATAAAAGAATAATGGACTCCTATAGCAGGGAAAATGGTCCACTTTGCAATGATATAGAATGATGTAGAAGAATAATACACACTAGACCATAACCCCAACTATGGCACAACCACCTAATGATGATCCTAGACCTCCCGACACTACCTCTTCAACTCTTGATATATAAACACTTGTATATATTTTACATTGATTCTCTTATAATGACTCAGTACAATGATACCTTTACAATGACTGTATGCAGTGATGTCCACTTGAAGACTTCATGTGGTGAACTTCTTATTATTGTTATGCACCTTGATTGTTTCTCTTGTCATGCTACCCTTTCTCACTCTTTAGAAAATTAAATTATCCATTGAGTCTAATCTCCATGAATATATAATACCTACAAAAATTCTTCAACGAAATACCCTTGACATGATAAGAGAAAAACTTACCTCATCCTACAGAGCATATGTCAGTGCTAAACAAAAACAACAAATTAGAATAAAAAGAACCTAATGCAATTAAGAGATTAACATGAATATACAGAGGCTAATGGACTAGTTCTTACCTCTACTGCATCATTTTGTTGCACCTTGATTTGCTTTGCTGCTCTAGAAAGTCTGGTCCTTTGCAGCCCTTGAAAGCACATGATCTAGCTTTTTCTTGCGTTCTAGGAGCTCGATATTGAATCAGATGTATCTCTGTGATTTCAGATCCCCAATATGTGATCTTCGGTCTTGTAGTATCCCTCTGAGTCTTATTTCGAATTCCATAGGTCTGACCTGATTTAGATTCATCAAGACAAATTTATGCCCAATCTTTCACAATGCCGTAATTATGGACTAGTTCAGTAGAGCGAACTTGTACGACGTTCCACATGTCATTTTTTCTTCCTTCGTGTCTGAAATTGATACACAGAAAACTATTTTCCGTGTGCTATCCACCAAATTTTACATAATTCCGATCCACTTCTCATAGACAGATTTATGATGATTTTCATAAGGTCACCTCTTTCAGATGAAATTCAGAAGCCTGTAAAGACCCTAATGTCCACAGATCATATCTATGAAAATATAGCGAACCAAGATCTGAAATTTGGATACGAGCTTCATCAGGATCTCACCCAAGTGGGTTTTGTGTTTCAGCATCTAAATATTTGCAGAAAAAACGTTATAGTTAAAATTCCATGATAACCTGTTTTTAGTAGTGAAATCCTTACATGAGGAGGATATGAGGGTCACAATTTATATAAATGCTTAGGTTCAGAGGGTCTTCGACAAGTGAATTTTGGAGGGATCATAGGAGCTTCAAAAATTATTAAAATTGACTGTCAAATGACCACAACTGATGATTACTATCATTCCACAACCCCATGGGATTTTAGGCCACCAACTGGGGTTACTAACTTCAAACACAAATATCTCTCAAACCATGAAGACTTATGTGGTGTGCCATATATCAACAGAAACATATCAACAAGTAGAAACCATCCCAAATATCCTTGAATCATATTAGATTAATTTTTCAAGTCAAAATTCCCCTGCAATATTGGGGTAGCCCCTGGTGCTACTTGGGTTGACATCAATGACAACCATTGATCAACAATATCCCCCTTTGGCATTGATGGCAACACAAGTACTCCCTTTGTAATCATGACACCTCTTCCTACAACATTCTCTCCCCTTTTAACATCAATGGAAAAGGGTAACACCCCCTTACACACAACCATCTTGCGGACCTGTACACACATCCACTCCCCCTTTATTTTATGATTAAGTAAAATCTAATGAGAACTTGGGAGAATCCCAAGCTTCTGGAGAAGATATTCAAATTCTTCACAAGATAAAGGTTTAGTGAAGATACCAACGATTTTTTCTTTCGTACCAACATATTCAAGTTTCATATTCTTTTTAGCGACTTGTTCTCTAACAAAATGATATTTGATCGCAATGTATTTTTTTTTAATGCATGACAGGATTATTGGATATGCTGATGGCATTGGTGTTATCATAGAAGATGGGAATAGGCTCACTGAATTGTACTTGAAAATCTTGCAAATTTTGTTTCATCCAAAGGACTTGAATACAACAATTTTTCGCAGCAATGTATTCTGCTTTCACTATAGATAATGAGTTTGAGGTTTGCTTTTTACTCAAACATGATACGAGACAACCAGCAAGATAGAATGTTTCTCCACTAGTACTCTTACGTTCATCAATGATTCCTGCCCAATCAGCATCTGTAAACACTTGAATAAAGAAATTTTTACCCTTGGGATACCACAAGACATATTCTATTGTGCCCTTTAGATATCAAAGAATTCTTTTGACGGCAATAATATGTGATTCTTTTGGTGCTTCTTGGAATCTTGCTACTTGTCCAACTGCTTGCATAACATCTGGTCGAGAGGCTGTTACATATAGAAGACTACCAATAATAGATTTGTACAACCTCTGATCCACATATTTATATGAGTTGTCTATGCTCAATTTGTAACCTATTACCATCAGAGTAAGGACGGTTTTGCAATCTTCCATTTTGAATTTCTCGAGCATTTCCTTAATGTGCTTGGCTTGAAATGTAAATATTTCTTTCTCTTGTTGAGATATTTGAAGCCCTAATAAGTTTGTCAGCTCAACAAGTAAATACATGTCGAACTCAATTTGCATATTTGTAGCAAAGTTCTTACTTACTCGATCATCATTACTACCAAATATTATATCATCCACATATACCACAACGATTGTTAAATTATATTTATCTATTTGTACATAAAGATTGCTATCAGTAGTACCTTTCTTGAACCATTGTTGACATAGATATCCATCAAGAAGAGCATATCATGCTCTAGGAGCCTACTTGAGACCATATAGAGCCTTCTTTAACCTGCAAATATAGTCTTATTTTTCAGATAGTAGAAAACATTCAGGTTGTTCGATGTAAACTTCTTCGTCTGATTCTCCATTCAGAAATCATAACTTAACATCCATTTGGTAGACTTTTATTTTTCTTGAACATGTATATGCAAAAAATATCTAGATGGATTCCATTCTAGTAACTAGTGCAAATATTTCATCGAAATCAATTCCTTCCACTTTTGCATACCCTTTGCAAACCAATCTTGCTTTGTTTATGGAAACCTGTCCATCTTCTTTCAATTTGTTCCTGAACACCCATTTAGTCCCAATGATATTTTTATCTTTTGGTCATGGAACTAATTTCCAGGCGTTCTTCTTCTCGATTTGATCCAATTCTTCATTCATAGCTGCTACCCAATGTTCATTCTGGTTGGCTTCCTCAAAACTACTACGCTCAAAGTTTGCTAGAAAAGCAATGTGAGCTTGTTGTGATGAACGAAGATGTCGACCTTCATTTATGTCACCAATGATTTGATTTGATGGATGTTTATTTTGAATCCATTATTGTTTTCTCTTTGGGTGAACTTGTTGTTATTCCTGTATATCTTGATGATCATTATTTACTTCTTCCTGGTTGACAGTTGCTTCTTGTTCTAGAATTTTCTTTGTGCCTTTTTCAGCCTCTGTCTCAAGTTTCAAATATTCTAGATCCTCATCATTGTTCATGAGAACACCATAAAATGTAACATTTATTCTCTCCACTATTTATTTATGTCTTATATTATAGCATTTATAGGCCTTTCTCTTGTGTGAGTAACCAACAAAGATACCTTCGTCAACATGCGATTCAAACTTACCTAACTTTTGATCTTCTCTTTTGATATAACATTTGCTTTCGAAGATTCTGAAATATTTTACATTAGTTGGTTTTCCTTTCCACAATTCATATGGGGTCTTGTTGAAATTAATTCTGAGAAGACTTCGGTTGATAATGAAGACTACCGTATCAATTTCTGGAACCCATAATGTTTCATCCAATTTTGATTCCTTTAGCATTGTTCTACCCATTTCTCGTACGGTTTTGTTCTTTCTTTCAGCAACTTCATTTCACTGAGGTGTTTGTGTTGTTGAAAATTTCCTTTTTATTCCATTTTCATCACAATATTGCTAAAATAATTTGGAAGTGAATTCTTCACCATTATATGATCTTAGACACTTTATTTTCAAATTAGTTTCATTTTCGACCAACTCTTTTTAGATCTTAAAACACTCAAATGCTTTAGATTTTTTCTTTAGGAAATTTATGGTTGTCATCCTCATATAGTCATCTATCATTAACATGAAATATAATTCTCCATCTAAGCCTTTTGTTCTCACAGAACCACATAGATCAGTATGTATCGATTCCAATGGATGTGATTCAAAGTGTTCTTTTGTTTTAAATTCGACTTTTTTCTGCTTGCCATGCTAATGGGCCTCACATAGTGTGTTGGAAGGTTTTGAGATTTTTGGCATTTCTCATATTGCTTCCTTTTTTCTTATCCTGACAAGATTTTCAAAGTTTATGTGACCCATTGACTTCTGCCATAACCAACTTTCATATTCTTTATCTAGTAGACATGCTTTAGTTACTTCATCCAAAATATATATGTCGTTTGGAGCTCGACCTACTGTAGCCATAATTTTACCATACCTACCTTTCCTGATTTCACATTTTGTTGAGTTGAATAGCATTGTGTGTCCTTGATCACACATTTTTCCAACACTGAGAAGATTGTGATTCATGTTTTCAGCCAATAGAACATTCTTGGCTAGAGCATATTTTCTTTCAAGAGTGATGATACCTGGTCCTATAACATTTGGAGATCCATCATTTCCAAAGGACACAGTTCCATACTTCTTCTCTTTCAGAGATACAAATTTATTTATATCTCCAGTCATATATGTTGAGCAACTGCTATCAACATACAACACGTATTTTTTGTTTTGAGCCTTGAGAGCGAGAGCACAATTATTAGTCTTATTCTTCTTCCATGTATGTTCGTTCTGTGGCTTCGAATATTCTTCTAGAGGATTTTCAAATCTACAGTCTCTAGCTATGTGTCCAAAGTTTCGACATTTGTAACATTCAATATTATTTCTTAAATGTTCAAATCTATTAATTTTTTGTTGAGCATTGGCAGGTTCATATTTAACAGATCTCCTGGAATTGTATTGGTTCCTAGGGTACGTGTGACATTCTACAGATTTATGACCAAATTTTCCACATGGATAATAATATCCATGAAAAATATGTTGGTACCTAGATGGAAACCTTCATCAAGGAATTGTCTTCCAAGGTTGTTCTTACAAATCTTGTGCAATGAATTCTACATGCCTGTCAGATCTCAGAGGTTCATTGTATTTTGTTGTAGAAGGTCTCTCTTCTTCCTCTTTGTAACCAAGGCTAGTTCTGTCATTATAATATCGTTGATTGTCGATGAGTTCTTCCAATTCCCTTGAGTTGTTGGCATATTTTTGGACAATTCTTCCCTTCTTCACTTCCTTACGCAGCGAGACTACTTTAGCTTCTAATGCTTCCCTTTATTGGTTGCTTTCTTCCAAATTATTTTGAAGTGACTCTTCAATACATTTTTGTTCTTCAAATTCAATTTTTAGACCTTGAACTTGTTCGTCAAGAGTATTGGAACGGATCTTCTTAGCCTTGAGCTTTTTTATAAGCTCGATTGCCTCAGAAAATTCTTCTATGGTCAACCCTTCTTATTCATTGTTTGATACCTCTTGTTTATTGTGCTTGGCCATAAACAATATTCTCTCATTGGCTTCTTCTTTGTTGCCACTATCTTCATCGGATGATGAGCTATCTTCTTTAGAGAGAAAGTTTCTTTTGAATCCTTTCTTCTTGCCTTGCTTGTTTAATTTCTTAAAGCCTTTCTTTCCTTTTGCGTTTCCATAACTTCTGTTCAGATATTTTTCTGCAAAATTCCAAACCTCACCACAACTGAAACATATCAATGGAATTTAACCTTTGAATTTCCCCTTACTAGTTTTTAGTTTTCTCGTAAAGTAATCATATTCTCCATTCGGAATACCTTCTTCATCATCTTCCTTTTCTTCACACTTGTAGGTGCAGGTCTTTGCCTTTGAAGGTTATTTGTCCTTATTGGTTTTCTTAGATGCAGCAGATGCAGTTTCTACATGAGAAGTACCCTCTTTTTCATCAAGTCTTATTTCATATGCTATGAGAACTCCATGTAATTCCTTTTTGTTGAGTTTGTCCAGATTTGCACTGTATTCTAAGACCGATACCTTTGGGTTGAATCTTCCTTGTAAAGTTCTAAGAATATTTTGTATGATAGTATTCTCGTCAATAGGCTCTCCCAATCCTTCCAGAGTTTTGGTTATTTCATCAACGTGTTGGAAGTATGCAACAACGTTGTCTTCTTCTTTCCTTCTAAGTTTCTCAAATTTTGCTCGGTAGATTTGAAGCTTTTATTCTTTGACATTTGAGTCACCTGCATATATATTATCAAGCTTATAAGTAGGTTAGACAATTCCACTGATAGTAATATTCTTTGCTTTTGCATCATTTACCAAATTCTTCTTACCTTGTTCATTTTTGGTTGATATAAAGTCATTTTGAACAGTGTCACATAATTCGTAACCTTGCGCCAAGATATAGACCTCCATTGTTCCTTTCCGTACTGCATAATGTTTTTCATTGAACAGAGGTACACCATTCTTGGTATGCTCCATGACCTCCTTCCAGCTGTTAAACAACTATTGAATGAACAAAGCTCTAATTACAATTGTCTCAAATACTGATAGGCGGTGAATCAATATTCCTTTCAATTAGTATTACTATTAATCTATCATAGCATTAGTTAATCTTATATTATTATCAGTGTTTTTACAATGATAGTAGTAAACAAAAGGAGCACAAATGCACATATTTTTTAAGGTGGAAACCCCCTTTGGGTTAAAAACCACCTGAATGATTTTCTAATAATTCTTTAATCTTCAAATCCAATTGAAAAGAAAGCTCCAACTTCCTAGAATCTAGAAAAGAATTATTCTCTACCTCCCATTGGATGGACGATCCAACGCTCGAGATCCTTCATTAGTCAACTAAACGGATGCCACAACACCCAATGAGCTACAACTCACCCTACCACCACCCTACCACCCTAAATTTTTCACAGGCTTGAACCTGTTGGTGACTTCATGCACCAGCCTAGCACCACCATACCACCCTATAGAAGAATAAAAGAATAATGGACTCACGTACCAAGGAAAATGGTCCACTTTACAACGATATAGACTGATGTCGAAGAAGACAACACACTAGACCATAACCCCAACTATGACACAACCACGTAATGATGATCCTAGAGCTCCCAACATTTCCTCTTCAACTATTCATAGATAGAAACTTGCACAACTTTTACAATGATGCTTTTACAATCAATTAGTACAATGATACCTTTACAATGATTGTATGCAGTGCTGCCTACTTGAAAACATCATGTGGTGAACTTCTTTCCGATGTTATGCACCTTGATTGTTGCTCTTGTCATTGCTACATTAGATCATGCCTTGATTCTTATCTTCATGAATATATAATACCTGCAAAAATTCTTCAAGGAAATACCCATGACATGATAATAATAAAACTTATCCCATCCTATACAGCACATGTCAATGCTAAAAAACAAAAATTAGAATACAAAGAACCTAATGCAATTAGTACATGAACATGCATATACAGAAGATACTTTCCTGGAGGTTACCTTTCCTGCATCATTTTGTTGCACCTTTATTTGCTTTTCTACCCTATAAATTTTGGTCCTTTGGAGCCCTTGAAAACACATGATCTAGCTTTTTCTTGCCTTCTGGGAGCTCCATATTGAATCTGAGGTAGCTCTATTTTTTTCGATCCTGAATATGTGATCTTCAGTCCTATAGTAGCCCTCTAAGTCTTCTTTCCAATGCCACAAGTCTGACCTGATTTGTATTCTTCAAGACAAAGTTATTCTCAACCTCGCACATTGACCTAATTATGGACTAGTTCAATAGAGTGCACTTGTACGATGTGCCACGTGTCACTATTTCCTCATTCGGCTCTGGAATTGATACACATAAAACTAAAGTTTGTTCACTATCCACCACTTTTTACAAAATTTTGATCCGCTTCTAAGAGAGAGAGTTATGATGATTTTCCCAAGGTCACCTATTTGATATGAAATTCGAAAGCCTACAAAAACTCTAAACTCTAGAGATCATATCTCTGAAATTGTAACAAACGAAGATCTGAAATTCAGATACGAGCTTCATCAGGATTTCACCCAAGTGGTGTTTTTGTTTCAGAATATTAAGCTTCTTAGAAGAAACGTTATAGCAAAAATTCCACGATAACCTGGTTTTAGTATCGAAATCCTCACATGAGGATGATATGGGGGTCACAATTTATATAAATTCTTAAGTTGAGAGGGACTTCAACAAGTGAACATTAGAGGGATATTAGGAGCTTAAAAAATTATAATTATTTATTGACTATCAAATGACCAAAACCAATTATTAGTGTTATGCCACAACCCCATGGGGTTTAGCCCACTAACTAGGGTTACTAATTTCAAACACGAATATCTCTGAAACCGTGAAGAATTATGTGGCGTGCCATATATCAACGGAAACATGTCGACAAGTAGAAACCATCCCAAATATCCTTCGCTCAAAATAGAGTAATTTTTCAAGTCAAAATTCCCATGCAAGATCACGGTATCCCCTGGTGCTACTTGGGTTGACATCTATGACAACCACTGATCAAATTTTCTACAAGTTTTATCCCTTAAAACTAGATAATAATTTTCTTTTTTTTCACAAGTTTCCATTAGAGAGTATTTGGAGTCCTCTGTGGTAAACTTTTGTTTTCAACGTTTCGGGTTAAGTGTCTCCAAACACTCTCTAACTAGATAATATTCAAAATTTTCTCATTTTGAGGAATCCACTATTATTATCCATCATTTGATTGAAAATATGGGCCACACTATATGGGCCCAACCTGAAGTCAGGGTCAGGGCTTCATATGAGTTCAAGGTCGAACTCAATCTTATTCACAGAAAAATTAATAAATGGGGTCGACTTCTTGACTTTGGGTTAGAGGTGGGGCCCAATCGACTAGTCATCTTCTTGATCTACTTGGCATGAAAATTTGAAGGATGACGCTTACCCTCGACTACTAGTTATTCATGCTAGAGAAACTTGGTAAGTCAATCATCCCCACCCGATTTTGGGCTCAGAACTTCGGACGACGTTGGGGGTCGTTTTGAATGGTATTTTCAAAAAAAAAAAAAAAATGTGGCAAGTCAACTGAACCCCGGCTAGAAGTGGGGCCCAATCAATTAGTTGACTTCTTGGTCTTCTTGGCTTGAAAATTTTTAATATGGGGTTGACCCCCGACTAGAAGTTATTTTTTCTAAAGAAAATTGGGAGTCGTTGGGCACATGACCTGGTTTTATAGAAGCCCACATATCTTGAAGGAACTTCCTCCTCCACTGTGAATTTTGAGACTACATAATTATTTTAGCTAGCACATTGGATTAATTCTACATAGGCTTGATTGGACGATACACAGAGAAAGGAGAAAATGAGGAGATCCTTCCTCATAAGCAAGGCGTAGTTCCATTCCACCATCGTACTAGCTTGTAGTGGAAGATTAAAAGAATGGGCCAACTTCATAGATTTGGGGAATCCTAGGAAAATTAAGCGGACCCCTAGTGGTCTTGCGTTAACTGGTATCATAGGTATCCCGTATAGTTCCCTTGAGAGCTACTTAACTCATATTGTACACTATTATTTTAATATTATCATAGTTTTGGAAAATATCCTAACAAAAACATCATTTGTGACATGAGTCCCAACAACCCAAAACTAACTCACAAATATAGTATACACTTGTCATTATTTACAAAGGCCCAAATGACCAAAGCACCAACTCTTCCAAATATCCTAACAGCCTAATGATCCAAATTATTTTTATAATTAAAACACATGGCTCTACATCAAAATCCTCCAAATATCTTATTTATGCACACTTAAAGTGAGGGAAAATGACATTTTCTTCAGAATTCACATGACCACTTCAAGTTCTAGGAAAAATTGTATGGCTTGGGTTGATTGTCCTCATCAATGGATGTTAATGTTCATCATCATCGTCATCATCATTATATATTATAATAGGAAATTTACATCACTTTATAATTGACAAGATAAAAATAAATTATAAATTGAAATAGTAATATAATTCAATTTTATAATTTATATTTTTTGTTAAAAGATAAGTTGATCAAGCCTTGCTTCATGAATAATATATTAATGTGTGAGAATTATATTACTTATAAAATTATTTAATGAAAATAAACTCAGTAATGTCTAATATATATATATATATATATATATATATATATATATATATATATATATATATATATATATATATATATATATATATATATATATATATATTTTAACAATCATAATCAAGTATGCATAAGAATAACAATATACTAGTATAAGTTATTATACTACTACAATGTTGGCACACCTTCAAAGTTTATAAGACAAAATATTTTATAAGTCTACTTATGTCATTTTATGATCAAAATTGTTTTTTTTTATGAATTAGAATGCAACATAGTAGTACTATTTCATCAATATCAAATATAATAAGAAATATTAAGAAATGATTGCTTCAAACTTTTTTTCAATTATCAATCATTTATTCAGTAAGCATTAAAGTGGTTTATATTGAAATTAGCTAATCCAATATTATTTTAATATAAAATGTCTAAAGCATATTTTTTTTAAGTGAATTATTGAAGTTTACTTTGAAAATTTGATATAGGGATACATTATGTTGGTTAAAAAAATATTTGAACTTAAAAATTGAACAAAATTGTCATGTATTTTCCATAAAGTATCATCACATTATTACACTGAAGTTGAACCAAGTTGTGGATATAGGTACTAAATAATATAAAAATTCTCAAAATAATATGAATAGAATATTTTATTCACAAAAAAAAATGAAAATTATAGTTGAACTATATTAATAAATCCTTCAAAATCCAAATTATATTCATGAATCATCTCCACCTAATCTAAAGATATTCGCTCAAGTATATTAAGAACAACTTCCACACCACCTTTATTTATATTTTTCTTCTATAAATTTTCTTTCTTTAGAATTATTGCCTAAGCTATGGTGTTGATTAGAATAGAGAAATGTTTTGTTTCATATGGATTTGTTACCGAATTTTTTTCTAAAATATTTCCATTATATTTCCCTGAAATAGGCTTCCACCAATTGGCCTTTACATGAATATTGTCACTAACATTATCCTTGAAGATATTTGAGGTGGATTTTTCCTCACTTCCTGATATAAATAAAATATTTATTTTCTTCAATTCAATCATAGGATTGAATATTGGCTTTGGATTGTTGTATTTGGGTCCAACATATATTGGTTCATTTGTCACATTATCAAAATCTCCATCCACAATAATTGACAGAAGATGGACTGGATTGTGGTCATCATACATAATGTTTCTTGTCTTGGGTGAAAAATATTCATAAGATGGATCAATTTTGTCCACTATTACATGATCATTATGTATTCCATATAATGTATCAAGAAGTCTTTCCCAATAATCTACTCTATTTTTCCATTACTATGTAATAATTGGTGAATCCTCATTGTTGATAGTGTCCATCCACATTTTTATGTATGATGTTATTCCTTTAGTTCTTTTAAGTATACGCCTTTCTCTTTGGGATGTAAGAAAGAAAAAATCCCTCTGGGAAATTTTCGTTGACCTTCACAATCTATATTCCACAACTCAACTAGTTTTGACCACTCAATATCTCTGATGGATTGTTTGTATCTTAGTATTTGAACATCATTGAGTACAAGAAATAGGAAGTATTGGACATTAAGATGTATGAACAATGAATTTTTCCCCTCCTTAATGTATCCTTTAAGGAAAGTTTTTAAGTCATACACCTTGTAAAAATTTTTAGGTTGAAACACTTCCCTTTCTTCAATTGTGCGATATGTATCCATCAATTTAGGTAAATAATATGCATATTTACTTTTCAACTTGGAAGACGTTATTCCCTAGATTCCATCTATGTATTCATGGGTGTGCCCCACAGGAAAAAACCCTGCCCCAATAGTGTTGAATACAAAAAGAGAAGTTAAAAGTGAAAGAAACATGAAAAGATAGTGATTCTTATTATCACTTGTTTCATTACCTAATTGTAGCAACAAATGTGGAGAAATAGATTTAAAATCAACATTAAGATTTTTTTTCTTCTGTGATACATATAATCATCCTTAGATACTTTACATTTTTAGTAAATACAAGTGACAAATTATGTATTTGCAAGGAAGTTTCTCAAACTTCCAATCTCATATATTTGATCGCCATACATATCAATGTGTGGGTCTTCAAGGTCTCTCAAGCACTTTTCAAGGGATATAATAGTAAATTTTGATCCCATGGGTACAAATGGTAGTGATAAATGACCAAAACCTCTTGTCTTACGCCCATGTGTTAGCATTCATATCAATGACAAACATAAGTTTGATCCTCAATATACACATCATGCCTTTTATTCTAACTCTTTTGTTGTTGCTAACTCCATTTATGATTTCAATACAATACATTCACTACATTTAGTGAAGTTTGTGTTCTTTGAAAATGCCACTATAACACCCTCCTCCCACACTTACCCAAGTTCATAGGTCCATCGGGGTAAATATGTGATGAAGAGTTAGTATGATATGACTCAACCTCCTAATTATAGTTAAGGAAGTGGAATCGACAGACTAAAACCATGTTGACCTTCCTAGGGAGCTACGGGACCCCCAAGAGCCAAACAACCACTCTAGGTTCCCAGACCCTAAGTTAAATTTCTTTTTCACTAACTTGGGCTCTTAGTCGCTTGTGTAACAAAGAAATACAGATAATGTAAGCCTCCATTCACATGGATAATCCTACCTCCCAGTGACTGTAGTCTAAATTACTCAATTATTTCCATGTGACCCCAATATTTGAACCAATTTTCAAGGGCTAGGATCTAGACCTCTACCTAGAACTTGATGGAAATTTCCATAATGATAAAATACATCAAGAAAATATGGATATATAAAATTTAGTTAATAACTTGACCTAAATAGGGCCAACCATGAAATTTATTTCGTCAAACACATTGATAACATGTAATCTACATTTTATAAATGCAAATATGAACATAGAGGTCTCATACTTATCTGAGAATTGTCAGGAAGGTCTAATGCCTTCTCTTAATAGTTGCATTATCATCTATTAGGTCATACACTCATTAAACATTCATTTACTAATCAAAACATGATGAGAGCCATAACTAAATTCTATCACAAAACAATGTTTATAATGAGCATATAACCATAACAATAACAATGATAGGACAACCATCAAATCTACATAATATCAAGTAATAATACTCTTGGATTACAAGGGGAAAATATATCTTATTAACATTTTCAAATCCAACCAAGTTAGGTACTTCCACCTACCACCCGACCATAGATTCAGATGAACCAAATATTTCTTTTAGTGAATCACCCCTATGCCATATTCCAAGCATGAATGTGGGACTTTAGAAAAAAACAACCATGGCTTCCTCAGTATTTACCTCATATCCCACCATTAAATATCAAGCGATTTCTAGGCCTGAAACCTTCATATATGCAACCAATCTTTACCACAATATCACCATTACTGGTGAATGGATTCCTAGGCACAAACGAAGAAACATACACTAGCAGGCTTTATCTAAATTGATCAGGAGCTCAAATTTAAGCTCAAAAATCAAATTTCTTAGAATCGCTCGAAACATGAACAACTGAGTGGTGCTCTTTGTCCTGATTCCGACGCACTTCATTTCACTAAAAATGGTCGTCGTATGCTCCCACAAATGACTTATGTCCTCTTTTCCAAACACATAAATTTAAATAAAGGAGAGATAGTCAGATGCCCAGTAAGCAGCCCATACTGCTAATGTAGCAGCTGACTATGCAAGGTCTATTTGGGTCAATTTTTTTTCAATTTCCTCCATCCAATGGCAAGATTCTACTTGTCCACCATTGATTGGTTTGAAAGTGTGGTTATGTGTCAAGGTATGGTTAGTTTGAAATTGGGCAAATCGGGTGTCGACACGTGGGAAGCATGGAGGCCACCACATGCCCCCTCCCCCCCCTCAAGTTGTATTGTATGGTAAAAAAATTATTGGAGGCCGGGCAGAGGTCGGGCTCGACCCCATGACCTCCCGCACACTATGCGCAACACTTAACAACTCCACTGCCACATTATTCCTTACATATGTATGCTCCCAAATTATATCTAATTAAGTCAAATTTTATGGAGGGGGTAAGCAGGGGCCAGCCCCCAGTCCATAAGACCTCGTTCTATAACCAACAAAGGAGAATGTTAATGGTGGAGTTAAACGTGCTTAATTAATAATTAACCCTTGTTTTATGTGTGAAACCATATGTTAAATGCAGATTTATGTAAACACGCAGTTAGTGCGTTAAGTGCGCTTCACAAGCACTTAATCCCACTTAGAAATTAATTGTGATTAACTTGGCAGGCCTCCAAAATTGGCAGAAAAGTGCCAGTTTAACTACAGTTAACTCCAGTTTGTCAAATTTAGCAGAGTTTTCCTAAGAGAAAATGGAAGAAGTCATAACTTGGGACTTGTTCGACCAAATTGAGCACAGGATGAGGCTAGGTAGCCATTTTCATGCATTCGTGACTCATTGGTAGAGGTTTCATAGGCAAAGGAGCACTTCTAGAAGGGATTTTTCTAGCTTGAAGATTAAATATGCCCAGGGCCACCATAAGAGGAGACCATATCTACTTCACCTGAAGACCAATTGAAGAGCCGGAAGAGGCTACTTAGGGGGGTTCTAGATGATGTGAATCCATTGGTAACCTATGTTTACTCATTTGAGCACATATTCAGGTTCATATTTTAGGTTTGACAAGTAAGGTGCATGGATCAATCAGATGTTTGAAGCAATTTTGGAAGTTGTTGAGCATGGAGGAGACCTTGTTGGGTTTTTCCCAATTCCAAAAAAAAAATTGCAGTATTTGTGACCAACATGGTTCAACTCTAGTTTGACTTCTTTATTCATGTAGTTTTTTATGTTATTCTTCAGTGTGGAATTGAAGGGTTCTTGTGAGGGGTTTCTAGCTATCACTAGTGAAAGTATGTCATCTCTATAGGAGATATGTTGTGTTGATGATATTGTTAAAGTTATTTGCAGGAGAACATTACCTTGAAGTGGTGATAGCCACATGTTATTGGCAGCAAACTGATAGGTACTTTTGATACCGAATACAAGAGAGGCCTAGTCATGTTGACGGGCTAGGAGATGTGGCTTGGGAGGGGTGAACTCCTTCATTAATGGATTTTGTATTGTTGTGTGATGCACGTTTCTTTTCAAGTGTATGATGATTTCATTATTTACAATTTGTTCATGGAATTAAACTATTGAAAGAAACTTAAGAGAAACCATTGAAGCAACCTGTTGTTGAGTTCAAATCTATGCACATAAGAAGCAAGCATGTTTAAAATCTGAAAGAGATACTTAGCATATAATTCACTAATACTTCTCGATTCATATCAAGTTGGTATCAAAGCTACAAGTTTATTGTTATCTTGTGTTGCTTGTGCAAATATGATTTGACTTTTTGCAGGGTGAAAATGCTTACAAGGTTAAAGCTCCAAAGAGGAGAAGGAAAACTTATTGGTGGAGATTCCCAAGCTGGAACAAGGGGAAGGATGCCAAAGTTGCCACGAGCTCCACCTCAAGTTTCACCTCCATAGACACCTAAGACTTCGGTAAGCATGTCTCAAGGAGGAGAGCATACAAGCCTAACAAAATATGAAAGCTTCTAAAAGGATTTTTGTGACCTGTCAAAGATGCTAAAGGTCCTCTAAGAAGAGAGGAACTCACAACTACAAGATGAAGGCTCTAGATATTCAAGAGGAGAAGGTTCTCCAACAAAGGAAGAAGGTAAAAAGAATGGTGATAAACCACCATATCTGGAACTAGTACCTTCTTGGTTCTCCAAATACAAAAGAGACTTGAAGGTATCTCCAAAGAGAGATGAAAAAATTGAAGAAGAAGTTGATTCAAGTTATTATTTTCATGGAATTTCATCATGTAGCAAGCATAAGCCAAAGGACGCCAAGAAAAGGTATACTTACCATGTTCATTCAAATGCTTTTCCTAAAGGAAAACAACCTACTGATTTGAGTGACATGTTGAGGAGAATGTATCCATGCACTTTTTACACTTCTTCTAAACATTGTGTAGATGAGTGTGACAAAAGAAAATCCATCATCAAGAAGATGTTTATGTCTCTTGAGATTGAGAATGAGAAGAGGAAAACTCAATCAAAGAAAAAGGCATGTGAGCTAAGAAGAGCTCAAAGGAAATTTTTCACTCACTGCAATATCAATGGGCATTGGATCGAGAAGTGTTGGAAATTTTTTCCACAACTTCATCTTGGTAATGGCAAGCAAGTCATGCAAGCACTGGAAAAGGAAGCGACAAAATAAAAAGTGGCGCAAGATGTGACCATCCATGAAGCAGCTTCTAAAGAAGGAAAATTTCAAATAAAGGGTTTAGTTACCATGTCGGGTAATAACTATTCAGACTATTTATCCAGTTGAATATTGTAATTCTTTGTTTTCACTATTTTCATATACCCATAGTGAGTATTTTGTAAAAGTGATAATTCATGAATAAATCACTTACATGCGACAATGTTTTCTTTAGCATGTTTATGCTAGTTTGGCTTGGTTGTTAGTCAATGGAAATGGAAAATTTGGGTCTCAAGTTCTCCATGTTGTAAAATTAATTTCTCTTTGATTATGTCAGAAATCATTTTTAAAACTGTTGTATGAGTAGTGGTAGCATATTTTTTATGTAAAAATGTGTTCAACACTCAGTTTCTACAAGTATTGAACATGTGCATCTTGTATTGGTTTATGTCAACGTCTTTTGGATTTTATCCTCTGTAAATATTTTTGTAGATAAACGCCATTGAATTCTTCTTGGGGAGGATGTTGTTATGCATGGTCATAGCGACATGGAAAAATCGAGAAGAACAACCAACTTGAAACCTTTGGTCAAGTTACAGTTTAAGTTTAGCATGAAAAATATTCGTCAAGGTAATTCGAACTTTAATGGGATCAAGTTTAGAAGAATGAAGGAATTGTACCTTCCATTTCTAAATAGATGAAAATGAACTTTTGGAGACCAAAAGTATTTTAGTGGGGAGATATGATCAGGAGCTCAAATTTAAGCTCAAAAATCAAAGTTATCGGAATCACTCAAAACCTGAACGACTACGTAGTGCTCACTGTCTTGATTTCGGTAGTCTTTGTTTCATGAAAAATGGTCATCGTATGCTCCTGGAAACGACTTCTGAAAATGGTCATGTTGCTGACATGGAAAGTAACTATGGAAGGTCAATTTGGGTCAAATTTTGGTCAATTTCCTCCATCGAATGGTAGGATGCCACTTTTCCACCACTAATTGGTTCAAAAGTGTGGTTATGCATCAAACTATGGTTGGTTTGAAATTTGGAAAATCGGGTGTCAACATGTGGCAAGCCCAAAGGTCGTCACATGCCTCCCACCTTGCCCCCTCAAGTTCTACATTATGGTAAAAAATTTATCAGACATTGAGCTTGACCATGCGACCTCCCACACACTACGTGCAACACTTACCAACTCTGCTACCTCATTAGTCCTTACATATGTATGCTCTTGACTTATATTTAAATTAAGTCAAATTCTATGGCACGGGTAAGCAGGCGCCAGCCTTGAAGGGCCAGCCCCCAGTTCACGGGAGCTCATGCTATAACCACTGGCGGAGAACGTTAATGGCGGAGTTAAATGTGCTTAATTGAGAACTAATCATTGTTTCATGCACAAAACCATATATTAAATGAGGATCTATCTAAACGTGTAGTTAGTGCATTAAGTGCGCTTAAATAGCACTTAACCCCACTTACCAATTAATTGCGATGAACTTGGAGGACCTCCGAAATTGGTGGAAAAGTGCCAGTTTAACTGCAGTTAACTCCAATTTTCCAAATTTAGCGGACTTTTCCTAGGAGAAACTGGAAGAATACATAACTTGGGCAGTTTTCTACCAAATTGAGCACAAGAAGAGGCTAGGTAGCCATTCTCAAGCATTCCTAACTCATTGGTATAGGTTTCAGAGGTATAGGATCACTTGTGGAAGGGATTTTGCATCTTGAAGATTAAAGATGCCTATGGCCACCAGAAGAGGAGGCTATATCTTCTTAACCTGAAGAAAAATTGAAGAGCCAAAAGAGGCTACTTAGGGGTTTTTGGATGTTTTGAATCCATTGGTAGCCTATGTTTACTGATTTAAGCACAACTTTAGGGTCATATTGTAGGTTTGAAAAGCATGGCGTATGGATCAATCATATGTTTGAAGCAGTTTAGCAAGTTCTTAAGCATGGAGGATACCTTATAGGGGTTTTCCCAATTCTAGAAAACATTTTGCAATAGCTGTGACCAGCATGGTTCAACTCTGGTTTGACTTATTTATTCATGAAGTTTTTTATTGTATTCTTCAGTGTGGAATTGAGGGGTGCTTGTGAGTGGTTTCTAACTCTCACTAGTGGGAGTATGTCATCTTTGTAGGAGATATGTTGTGTTGTTGATACTGTGAGAGTTATTTTTAAGAGAACATTACCTTGAAGGGGTAATAGCCACATATTATTGATAGAAGATTGATATGTACTTTTGACATCCAATACAAGAGAGGTCTAGTCATGTTGAAGGGCCAGGAGATGTATCCCAGGAGGGGTGAAATCCTTCATCAATGCATTTTGTCTTGTTGTTCGATGCACGTTTATTTTCAAGTGTTTGATGATTTCATGCTTTACAATTTGTTCATGGAATTAAACTGTTGAAATACACTTAAGAGAAACCATTGAAGTAACATATTTTTCAGTTCAAATCTATGCACATAAGAAGCAAGCATGTTTAAAATCTGAAAGAGTTACTTAGCATAACATTTACTAATACTCCTCCATTTAGATCAACAGTCTCGCCAAAACTGGTCAAGGGATGATCAAGCCCTAAAAAACCTCAGATGCCATTAGATTTCTTCACAAATACCTTGAGGGATTTTTCTGTCTCCACCCTCAGGTTTTACCCTATATCCCACCATTATCAATTAAAGTATTCCTATTCCCTTGGGAATATTCTTGAGACCACCTCTCCCGGTTCCAAAACCATCTGGAAAATGAAATCTATGCCAAATGAAATAACCCCATCACACCATGGATATTTGGAAATGGCAAGGAAAATGTTAAACCATTTTCACACTTAGAAAAATGCATGCCAATTACAGAAAGAGAAAAAAATACACACATGCATGTACCATGCATGCCAAAAACAACAAGGAATTCATACATGAAACTCGATACCTAAAATTAATCCCATTGTAGTTGCTTGATCCAACTCTTCGTTTCTTATTCATTTCTTGACTTTCCTTCCTTTTACTTCCTTTACATCCTTTCTCCAATGTTGGAGTGCTCCAAGAATGCTCTAAGTTTGCAAGAGTATGAGAGAGAGAGAGAATAGAGAGACTGCTCCAAGTTGAAACTGTCAAAAGGTTGTGAACTAATTGTAAAAAGCCTTTTTATTATTGAGGCCTATATTTTTTTCATTTTCCTCAAATTTTCCTTCAATTTACTCCTCACATGAAACATGTGACCTTTCACCTTCCCTTTATTCTATTTTCCATTATTTCATAAATAAAAATTCCAATTAATGCCTATTTTCCTTTCCAAATCCTTTCATGTTTTCTTTTCCAATTTCCCCTCAGTCATAATAAACTAAATGAACACCCATTAGGATGTTTTCCCGAACATTTAGCTTAGAATACATGTCCTATGATCTTGGTATTTATTTCTCCTTTATTAATTTTATTATAGTAAATTTTAACCTAGGGATGTTATAAACCCCTACCCCTTAAGGGAGCACTGCCCTCCGTTTTCTATGACACCTATGACCATAAAGACCACTGAAAACGAAAACATACTTTCCATGGAGATTTTTAACTTAGCTTGATGCAATATTTACAATATAAACTTGTTGAAAATCAAACAAACATGACAAACATAACCAGATGAAACCCATACTTCTTATTGGAGCTTTATAAGACATCTCGTTGTAGTATTTACAATAACAACCATACATAAATGTACATATATCAAAACTCAGTTGCCTTCACCGGAAAAAAATGAAGGATATGTAGCCTACATCTAATCAACCATATCCATGTAGCTTCATCGGGCCCAAATTTCTTCCATTGCACTTTAACATGCTTGATTTCTCGATTCTAGAGCATGAGTGTCTTTCCCTGCTAAATGAACTAAGGTTACAGCTTGAATTCTCCTTCTGGATCCACTTGAAATGCAGACCAATCGATAACATGATCAACATATTTTGCATATCTCTTAAGACATTAAACATGTAAAACATAATGGATTCTCATTGTGAGAGGTAGTTAAAGTCTGTAGACCATTGGTCCAATCCTTTCAAGGATCTCAAAAGGTCCACGATACCGAGGTGCAAACTTCGCACAGGACCCAATCCTCAAGGATATCTTCTTGGGCCTGATGTGCAAGTACACATGTTCCCCAAATTGAGACTCCTTAAATTCCCTATGTTAATATGCATCACTCTTCTATCTATATTGTGCTGAATTTATATTATTCTTGTTAATATGTATTTCATCTTCCATCTCTTCCAACATGTATGGTCTGATCAACACCATGTTCACTAAATCACTCCTAGTGATGGGAATATTAAAACTCTTCCCATAAATTTCCTCAAACGAAATCATGCTTATTGAATCTTGGTACCCATTCTTGTAAGAAAACTCTACGGTGGAATATACTCCTCCCACCTCCTATGTTGGTGAATAACATGCATTCTCAACATGTCCTCCAAAATATTTTTGACCCTCTCTTTTTTTCCATCTCTCTGCGGATGATAAGTTGTGCTGAAAGCCAACTATGTACCCAAACCTGAAAATAAATCCTTCCAAAATCTAGAAGTGAGCTTAGCATCTCTATCTGACACAATCTTCTTTGGAATACCATGAAACCTCACTATCTCCCTGATGAATACCTATGCTAACTCACTAGATGAATAAGTAGACTTCACTAGAATAAATAGTGCTACCTTGGTCAACCTGTCAACCACAACCATCATAGAATCATGTTTTCTAGATGTCCTCAACAAAATTGGAATTAAATACATGGAAATGACCTCCCATTTCCATTTTGTAATCGAAATGGGTTGTAGTATACCACCTGGATATCTACACTTTGATTTTACCTATTGAAAATCCAAACATCTAACCACAAACCCTGCCACTTCCTTCTTGATAATCAATAAATAGTAGAATTTCTTCATCGTTATCAATATCTTATGATATCTCAGGTTACCTAAATGTGGCTTAACATGAATTTCCCTCAAGATAAGCTTCTTTACCTCACTGTTATCGGACATGTAGACATTTTCCCTAAATCTAACCAAGACATCCACTATGAGATGATATTCCACATCCTGATCACCTGTACCCTACTTTTGTAACCTGTCCCTAAGCTACATATACATTTGATCATGTTTCCCTTCCTATAATATATGACTCTCTAGATTTTTCCCATATGAGCTCATATTTTCTATGTGATTTACGTACACCATTCTTCTAAGAGCATATGCAACCATGTTCTGCTTACCATTGATGTACCTAATCTCAAATTCAAACTCATTGATATTGGAAAACCATCTACCTTGCTTTGAATTTAGATTTTTTTGGTAAAAAATTACCTCAACCCATTGTGATCACTCATCAAAATGAACCTCGTGCCAAGAAGACACTACATCCACATCTTCAATGCATGAGAGATCATTTCCTATTCCATATCATGTGTCACATAATTTTGCTCATGCTCATTTAGTTTCCTTGACTCGTATCATACCATCGATCCCTCCTACATATGGATTCCACCAAGTCCTCTCTTATAAGCATATGTACACACCACAAACTCTTCATCTAGATCTGCAATATTGAGAACTGGAGCATTTGTCAACAATTGCTTCAAATGCTCAAAACTTGTTTCACATTCCTCTGTCCATTAAAATTTCTTTCTTTTCCTCTGCAATGATGTAATATGATAGGAAATTTGTGAGAAGTTCCTGATAAACCTCCTATATTAGCCTGCTAACCCCATGAATAGTGTTAACTCATCCACATTCCTAGGCATTTCTCATTCCGTAATAACCCTAATATTTTCTGGATCCACTACTATGCCTTCCCTGGATACCACATGTACCAAGTAATGTTCCTCTATCTAAAAAAACCTAATTTACTAAGCTCGGCATACAAATGATGATCTCTTAGAAATTTCAATATTGTTGATAATTTTTCAACATGATCTTCCCCATTCTTAGAATATATCAACATATCATCAATGAATACAATAAAAAACTTGTCCATATAATTATGAAACACATTATTCATCAAGAACACGAAAGTAGTTAGGGCATTAGTCAAACAAAAAATAACCGCAACAAACTCATAATGCCCATACCTGGTCTGAAAAGAATTCTTGTAGATGTCCTCTTCTTTAATGCATACCTAATGATATCCCGATCTCAAATCAATATTTGATAACACCTATGCTCCCTTCAACTGGTCAAACAAGTCATCCATCCTTGGAAATGGATACATGTTCTTGATGGTCACCTTATTCAGCTTATTGTAATCAACGCACAATATAAGAGTACCATCCTTCTTCTTCACAAACAATATTGGTGCACCCCACGTTGATACGCTTGGCCTTATGTATCCCTTGTCAATCATTTTCTTCAACTTCAATTCCACTAACTCTGGAGTTCTCATCTTGTACAGTGCCTTTGATGTTGTTGTTGCTCCTAGCACCAACTCGATAGAAAATTCCACTTCCCTGTGAGGCTACAAATTTGAAATCTATGCTGGGAATACATCCTGAAACTGTTGTAAAACCAGGTACCTATTGAATACCTCCGAATCCTCAACATCCTTACCTTTTTCACTAGAAATATGCATTGTAAATAACACACATCCTTTCCTATAACTACATGTTTCCTGCATAGTTGTAACCATCCTAACCAATGTTTCCTTCTTTTAACCCTGCAAGATTCTTTGTTCTCCATTGCCATCAAAGAATTAAATAAATTTTTCATAACAATATACTTTGTTCCTATGAATATATAGCCTTTTGAAAATTAAATCACTCAAAAAATACATAAAACACACATAACACATGAGAGACAAAACATTTGCGGAAAAGGCTTGAGAGCCTCACAGCTTCCTCAATATTCTCTCATTATTAAAATAATGTAATAATATAATGAAATAGATGAGGAGAATGTGTCTCAAGATAGTGCATACTATCTTGAACACTTTGGTTGAGACAATTTCTCAACCATACACCAATCTAGGAGCTACCTAAACTAACTTCTAATTTAGAGGAACAACCCAATCTAGAGAGTTAGGCATAAATTCCTAGCTTTTAATATTTAATTTATTTAATTTATTTTGGATTTATAATTGTTTATGAAAGAGGCTAACATAGCCAATCCATAAACAGAAGCATACTGTATGATCCCAATGGAAGTACATTCAGATGCATTGATGTAGGCATACCATTCATCTCAAATGTGCAGGATATTACCAAATGATGAACTCTCTTATTAGTACCTATATCCAATGACACCAACCAATACTTTTCATCCACTTATTTTCTCAAACCACACTTATCCACCAGGTAAAGGTTAACATAACTATAATTAGACCGAGGGTTAATAAAAATAAAAATAACTTGATCATAAATCTTACCATCCATCTCAATAATAGATTCTTGGTGATCTTCCTTCCTATTATCCAATGTTGCATAGATCTGAGGAATGTTATGTCCAACATCCCCAATTTTCAGCACTTCCTGAGCACTGTAGATCTAAGAACTACCACCCTAATACGATGAAAATTCCTTCTTGAGATGCTCCTTGACACATATCCAACAGTACAACTGTCCCTTACCAATACTGTTATTTTTCTTCCCTCCAAGCTCTGGCCCATTTCCCTTTCCAACTACAGTAAACTTCTTTTAAGGAACAACATTCTCCTTTTCAACTACATCCTGAGGTCTTATTCACTTCGATGGCCAGTAACCTTTAGCCTTTTCTTTCCCTTTCCAACCTTGCTGAGACTTTGTCTTGTGCTTTTATTACTCGTAATAGTGCTTCAACTTCCCAATGCCTTCTTCCAGTGATCAAGGCTCATCATACTCTATATTATCTTTAAATGATAATGGTAATCCACTAAAAAATCTCTGAACATTGGCTTTCTTATCCGTAATATATGGTACACACCTTAAAAACTCTAGAAACTTAGTCGTATACTCCTCATCTATCATCAACCCCATATTCAACTCATAGAACTCCTTGGATTTACTATCATAGTACCTCTCTGACAAGTACTTCTTCCTAAAAATTATCTTGAACTCATGTCAAATTAACTCCTCTATCCTAATGCCTTTGACCCATTTCACATCTTCCCACTAGATGTATGCTTTCCCTTTGAGGCTAAAAAATAACTATCTTGGCCTTCATGTTCTCTATGTAATCATGCAGCTCAAATAATTTCTTCATTCCAAAAAACCATGCTTTTTCATCCTCTCGATTCCTCAACTCTTTTTCAAATGTACTTGCCTTTTCTTTCTTGAACCCATCCAACAAATATCCCCTGTCACTCCTCTTTCAAGAATGATAGCAATGATGACCATGGTACATGTCTGAACTAGAACTATAATAAATCCCATTTCCACTTCCTCTTCTATTATGTGTGTCTAATAATATTCCATCCCTATCCATGTCATCCCCATCTAACATGTGCTCACCATGATATTTTCTACCATAGTCTTGTCCTCTTTTCCATGACTGATCCTAAGCGGTGCCTATCCCTGAAAGTATGACAAACTCTAAAGGATAGCTGCATTGGCGTCTGTTTGTTTATCCTATTCCTTGGAAAGTATCTCTTGTGGCTGAATGATTCTTTCATTATCTTATTTTCAACTTCTTATATCTGCCTTCAAACTTCTCAAAGTTTTTTCTATGTGAGTGGAGTACTCGTCACCATGTTGCTCATATGATCTATAGGGAGAGTCTCGTGAACTATAATACACTATTTTTACAGTAATATTTGATCCTACTTTTTGGAAGTATATCATGTCACATAAAGTCCAAAAATAAACATAACCAACATACCTGAGTATAGTTCAGTGGAGGATATCTCGTCTGCAAGATCAACCAGATTATAACCATACATGTATAATCATAATCATAACAATATATCTACATCACCTCAATCATCATCAAGTTAGCATGCATGATGTCACAAATTGTAACATCAACTCGATACATGCTAACCATAGCCACTACAATGCATGCATAACAACATATATCAACTGACGTGCATAAAAAACATGTATAGATTCGACATGTATGCATGACATATACATCCTACTGACAACATCATTAACTTATACATGAAAACACAAATGCAAAAATGACCATTAAAATTCATACACAACAGGCACATATACAACCTACATGCATGCATGGAAAATATATTTCATCCATCCAGTCCAAGTGTTGAACCATGCTCTGATACACCCTCCTCCCACACTTACCGAGGTTCATTGGTCCATCGAGGTAAATATATGATGAATAGTTACTATGATATGATTCAACCTCCTAATTATAGTGAAGGAAGTGGAATCGATGGACTAAAACCATATTGACCTTCCTCAGGAGCTACAGGATCCCCAGGAGCGAAACAACCACTTCAGGGTCCAAACCTTGAATTAACTTTCTTTTTCACTAAGCTAGGATCATATTCATTTTTGTAACAAGTAAATATAGTGATTTTAAACCTTCATTTGCATGGATAACCCTACCATACAACTACTGTAGTCTAAATTACTATGTTTTGTGCATGTGACCTCGATTTCTAAGCCACTTTTTAGGGCTAGGATCCATACCTCCACCCCAAAACTTGATGGAACTTTCCATAATGATAAAATACATCAAGAAAAAGATATATATACAAAAATTAATCAAGAACTTGACCTAAACAGGTCCAACCATGACAGTCATTTCTTCAAACACATTGAGAACATGTAATCTATAGGTTATAAATGAAAATTTGAACATAGGGGTCTCATACTTATCTGAGAATCATCATGAAGGTCTAATTCCTTTTCTTAATAGATGCATTATCATCTAATAGTTCATACCTTCACTAACCATTCATTTACTAATCAAAAAATGATGAGAGGCATAACTAAATTCTGTCATAAAACCATGATTATAATCAGCGTATAACCAAAATAATAACAGTGATAGGAAATCCATCAAAGCCACATAATATAAAGTATAAATACTCGTGAAATACAAGGGGAAAAGAGATATTATTAACATATTAAAAATCCAACCAAGTCATGGACTTCTACATACCACCTAACCATAGACCGGGCTAAGCCAAATCTTTCTTTCAGCCAATCACCCTCATGCCATATTCCAAGCATGAATGTGGGAATCTCAACAAAAACAACCAGGGATACCTCAGGCTTTACCACATAACCCATCATTATCGATGAAGGGATTTCTAGGACCAAAACCCTCATCTATGCAACCAATATTTACCGAAATCTCACCATTACTAGTCAAGGGATTCCTAGGCCAAAACAAGGAAACATACACTAATATTATTTACCACAATCCCTCCAAAACTAGTCAACAGATCACTAGGCCCTTAACAAGCTTTGAGGTATCTGTATTTATTGACCAATACCTTGAGGAATTCTCCCATCTCCACCATCATTATTTACTGCATATCCCACCATTACTGGTCAAGGGATTTCTAGGCCCTTGGGAATTTCCATGAGAGCACCTTACCTGGTTCCAAAACCATCTAGAAATCCAAACCTAAACCAAATGAAAGAACCTAGTCACACCATGGATATCCAAAAATGGCAAGGAAAAATTGAAACCACTGTCACATCTAGAAAATCTCATGAAAATGACAACAAGAGAACAAAATACACATATGCATGTACCATGCATGCCAAAACTAGAAAAAAAATCGTACATGCAACTCGGTGCCTACAAGTAATCCCATTGTAGCCACTTGATCCAACTCTTCCTTGGTTGATCCTTTCCTCCCTTTTCTTCCTTTTCATTCCTTTGCCTTCCTTTATCCAATGATAAAGTGTTCCAAGAATTCTCTAAGTGTGCAAGAGTATGAGAGAGAGAGAATAAAGAGAGAACTCCAACCAAAAACTATCAAAATGTTTTGAACTGATCCTCATAAGCCTTTTTATTATTGAGGCCTTTATTTTCTTCAATCTCATCAAATTTTCCTTCAATTTCCTCCTCACATGCAACCTATGACCTTTAATCTTCCTTTTCTCCTATTTTCCATTATTTCATAATTAAAAATGCCAATTAATGCCTCTTTGCCTTTTCAAAGCCTTTTCCATTGCCTTTTCCAATTTCCCCTTAGCCATAATAAACCAAATGAACACCCACTAGGATGTTTTTCCCAACATTCAGCATCCAATATGTGTCCCATGACCTTGGTCTTTATTTTTCCTTTATTAACTTTATTACATGAAATTTTAACCAAGGGTTGTTACAAACATATCACATAAATGAGTATTCCACATCTTGCTCATCATTGGTTGTGATATTAATGGATAATTGATGTTGTGGAGAGCATCATTTCTCTCTTTCAACAAATAAGTTTGTGTGCAAGTCGAAGGAAACAATATTAAAGGAGCATACTTCGATATTCTTCATCTTGACATGTTTCATTTGGTGTAAAATCATAATTATCCATTAGAATATTGTGCAATATTTCTCTAGCCCTCATGGTGTGTGCACATTATTTTAATTTATTGGAATTACCATGAATGTATCTAATATCTACATGCTCAAAACAACATTGGTGGTTATAAAAGGTACTTTGAGGAAAATTATGCATTGTTTACCATGCTTTCTTACAAATAATATTTCCACTAAAGCTCATGTCCTTTACTTTTCTAATAATTGCTGGTAGATCATGGTCATGGCACTCTGAAATGACTTTATTTGAGAGGAGTGAGTTCAATAAAAATTCCATTATACCATTTTTATTTTTCTTTCGAACCCCTCCTAGTTTCTGCAATGGCATTCTTATCCACATGTTTAAGATAAATTTTCTTGCAACACTTAACTACTCACAAAAGTTGAATTAGATTATCTTCATCTATTTTTGATTGGAAATTCACAATTATTTTGGTATTCAAAAATAGTTTAACCCATATATGTGACCTTGTTACATGCAAATCAATTAGTTTTAGATCTTCTTTAGTATAGGTATCCCCATCCCATCTATTTAAGGGAGTCTCATGTCCTCTATAACATCCCATATTTCCATTTCCTTGGGCAGCTCCTTGAACTTTTTCTTGAAGCTTAGAAACTCACCTTTGTTTTCAAAAAACTTATTGATTCACCATCTAGCCAACTAATGTATCATACTTATCCCCAATCCTCCACATTTTTAAATTATCATCTATCTCTTTCAAAAAAGCACCAAATTCCATTTCACCTAGTATTTCACCATGAACCATATCATCCTCACAAACACTAACTATCATTCCTTTGGAAATGGAAATTCATATTCCTTTTCATTAATGTGTAAGAGAAACCTTTTCAATGCGAAGATAACCCTATCCTATAGAATATTTATGGCATGGTCATGAGAGTGAGGTTCCAAAACTAATTTTCAAAAAATATCAAAATATTCCAATGCACCCCCTAGTGTATGCACAAATCCTGATCGTTGTGGTAGAGGAGAATCATGTTTTAATACCTTCTCAATTATAACCACTATGCATCCTTTCTTTAACATATTTCCATGAACCTTATTCCCAATCTCTATATTTTATTTGGATCCCTCACGCACTTTCACTCCATCTTGCAGAAGATCTACCTTGTCTCCAATAGAAAGCGTAGAAGAACCATTTTCACTTTTAAAAAAAAAGTAAACATGCTTAGTATTTGATCAAACAAAACCATTAGAGTTGTATCAATAAAAATTAACACATGCTTCAATATTTTTATTTACATGTGTTGGGCCTCAAATCCATGACCTTCCATTAACGAATTTCCCCTTCATTGACATCCCTCTAGAATCAAATTTGGTTGAGTGACATCAATTATTAAAACTATAATATAGTCTACATTAACACTTTCTTGAGCATAATAAGTTCTGGTGTTCCATAGATTCAACCCTTCGGAGCCCAATAACTTGACCATTAGTTAGGAGGTCAGTATAATCCTATTTTGTCAAAATCACGTTTTCCACTGTAAATTGTATCAATTCTATAAAAATTCAATTGTAGTTTGTAATAATGTTTAACCCATGTAAAGTGATATTTATTTATTTTATCTAAAACCAAACTTTGAAAAAATTAATATGGATGAAAAAATTTAGAATGTTACGGTAGAAATTTTGTATTTTTTGAAACATTATTCCCCAATGTAGCTTGATAGAATGATAAATATTAGCTCATATAAAAACACCAAGTTTGTCTTTTTGGAAATGGAAATTGTATTTTTTTCGATGTGGTTCATGAACTCTAGACATTGGTGACTGATACGTCCATGAAAAAGGTACCAGGTAGATCCACCCGAAGGGATCAATCCCTCTGACTCATTTCAAAGCATAACCCCGAGGGTGTCGAGGAGAATTGATCCTCTGACCTATCATAGCGAGGTGCTTATGCAACGTGAACTTGACAAATTGAGATAACCCTCAAGGCTAGAAAATGGCACTTGTATTATTAATGTATGTGTACAAATAATGCTCATAAGAAATTTGCAGAAGTTGGTGAACCAAAACATGGTACTTTGGAAAATAAAACAATTTTTAGAATTGATGCTATATAATATTTTTATAATCCCTAAGTGCAGAATAAATTATATTTATATCTCACTTAGTGAGTATGTTTGTTGTTTAAACTTGATATTTGGAAGTCATTTTATAGGTTTTTCTTCCAAATAAAAGTTATAGTACTATAAATACTAGATAACTCTCATTTTTACTCTGAAATTAATTTCAAAATTTTAGTTCTAATGTTAGGAATCACTACCTCACATATCTAGGGACATACTATTTACGATGGATACATATTAATGTTAAACTCCAGGTCCTCAAAAAAGTGTAGAGTTGAGATATGTTATATAGTTGTGTTGATGAAGAAAAGTGTGACCATATGCATCTAAAAATTAGTGAAATTGATTTCTTTTTCTTTCCAAGGGAAAATACCATCATTTTCCAATTAACAAAAAAAGGAGTACAAATTCAAGAGGAGTTCGCATATAAAATACATCCTAGGGACAAACATTCCAGATATTGATCTCCAAAGTAGGGATGAAACATTTTATAAACCTAACATATACATCATGCATATCGTTATATGAATAATTTGGGAGAAGAATCCTAATCAGAAAGAGGCTATTTATATCCAAGACTACTACAAACCATGAATTTATAAACAAAACAAAAAAAATGCAGTAATTCTTGTGATTGTGCTATAAAAAAATCAAGTTGATGTTAGATTTGTTTTAACCTCTAGTGCTTGTGTTTGTGTGTTAGAAACAACCCTAGTACACATTATATTTATTTACCCTTCAAATCTCGTTTGTGCTATTGGTTTACCTTGAAATTTTATTGTTAAATATGTTTTCCCTTACACTAGATGTGCTGTATCTTGCAATGCCTATGTTTGTGGCAGAAACAAAGTTACTACAAACTAGATTTATTTACCATGCAATGACTTTGTTTGTTCTAGAAACAATATAGTGTGCACTACATTTTTTTTACCATCCCATTCTTATAAATGTGCTAGAAAAAATTATAGAATGCGCTAGATTTTTTTCACTTTCTGATGCTTTCTTTGTGCTAAAAACAAATCTATTTTCTGCTATATTAGTTTTTATTGTCCAATGCTTATAATTGCATTGGAAGAAAATATAGTGGGCACTATATTTGTTTTAATTTGTGATGTTTTATTTTGTGCTAGAAAAAAAATATAACACACACTACATTTACTTTACCTTATGATAGTAGGACCCCCTCCCTCTACGTATGCTAAAAGATACCATACCCCCACATATTGTGGATTTGTTTGGGCGGATAATAGCCCTTCGATGGGATGGACGAAATCGGGAGGAAAATTATGATAGCAAGACACCCCCATCATCATATGCCAAATGGGACCATACCACTCCCCCCCCCCCCCCCCCCCCCCCCCCGCCCCTCCCGACATACCATCGATTTGGCTGGGTAGATAGTAATTGTTCGATGGGAGGGGAGAAACCAAAATGGGGCCCTCAATCTTGTCATATAAAACTAATTGTGTTTATGTTTATGGTTTGAATGAGAAAGTATTAGGGTGAGGACCCACGTCTACATGTCATATATTTTCATTTATTATGTAAAGTGTTTGAAGAGAATGGAGGGGATATAATAATTTTCATAGTTTGTATATATATATATAAATTTAGGCACTTATATTAATTTATAAATATCATACATGGTAAAATGAGTTGCTATTTGTTTGCCCAAAGAGAAACTACACCAATAGCCTAAATTTAGAACCTTGAGGTTGTAAATACCTTGCTTAACCAGACTATCATATTTGAAAAATGATAAGCATGAGATACAAACAAAAAGACAATCTGATATAAAGTATCGAGTAGAAATATAGTCTCATTGTATAGAGCATATTGTCAAGGGGAGTTGTCATGGGAACCTCATGAATTTACACATCCGTTGGGGAAGAATTCCTGCTGAGCATAGAGTTGGAAAGTTGTTCACAACAAAGGAGGAACGTTTTGATCCCAAGACATATACATATATGTTTCTATAATGCGAAGGCAAAAATTTGCAATATTATCCATAATTTTATTTCCCACATGCCAAACATGAGTTATCAAGGGAGCTTGGAAGAGACATACAAGGGAGGTAACCTTTTACAATTATGGTTGGCAAATGCCCATGTGGGAGACTTTGAAAGGATTAGTGCCACATTGAATTTTGTAAAAAGTGGAGATGATAAGGTAAGATTCTCCCTGAATGATAATCTTATGATACCTATTTCAAATAATAATTAAAATATCTTGCTTCTCAGCCCATCACCCCACTACGTTGTTGGTATTATGTATGTTTTCTCCTTCATAAATATGAATGATTTTTCCTCTAGAATTTTTGAAAAATACTCTATAACATTTTGGATCAGGGTTTCCTTTCGATATTTCATTAAAAATTAGTTTGATGACATTCAAGGGAGAAGAGAGCAAAGTCCTAATACTATAAGGGGAAGTAAGAGGATGGGGATAGCAAGGGGAGAAGAGAAGGGAGAAAGTCCCAAAGTAGCCATAATAGATTGTTCTCAATGATTGCATTCACAATCCTGAGTGGACCAAGAGATAATATGGGCGGTTTCTTTTAGTTTGCTGAGGATGTCTTGTTAGGTGGAGACGATTGATAATGCAATATTTTTCAAGATAATTCAGTTCATTTCTTTCCATATATCCCATAATATGAATCTAGGGAGTAGCTGCCAAAAATTTTTGAGGATAGAATTTTGGAATGAATCCCACAACCAATTTTAGAAATTTTAAATAATGGTGTGTGGAAGTATATCAAGCTACTTGAATATTGAGGAAATATTATGCTAGAGGGTGGATTCAAATTTTCAGTTGTTTAAAATATAATTGGCATACCCATATTTGGAGAAACATAACTAATAGATTGATGGGTTCTGGAAGCCTATTTTTTTAATTTAATCCCATGTGAGGTTTTTGTTCCATAGAAGAAGCCACAAGAATAATATGATTTCGGGCGAGTTCTTGAAAGTCCATAATTTGTGCAATTTTCTTTGAATTTCATTTTTTTGGTTTCGCGATGGGAGCTTGCATGCCTTTTGGATGTTGAAATTACCAAGAGGATGATTTCCTCTCCATCCTAAATTTCAATTGTCCTTTTAGCTAGATCTTGTGATAACATATATTCTTTATATTGCGAGAGTATATTGGGCTAGGAGGATCCTCTTTTCCATATTTTCCATTGAGTTAGTGGAGCTTTCCTTTCCCAATATTCAGCTGCCTGGGTGTAGCCTTAAGATATGAGGTGAGATTTGATAGTTTGAAAGTGTTTTTTGTTTGAAATATTTGGCCATTGATTCTAAGAGGCTTCCTAGAAAAATGGAATATTACCATCTTGTATCTCCCAGACGCTATGATCCTGCACCAATTGTATGTTTTTCCAAGGAGTGTTCCAAATGTGAGATCCATGTATGTGGCCATCCATTCTAATGATTTGAGCAGTCGATGTGGCAAGGGAATAATTTTTCCTCCACATTTGAGTCTATTGAGCTTGTGGATATTTGATATAGTGCCAACATTTCTTGGAATTTCGAGCTTGTCTTAGAGTGTTGGGATCTCAAAGCCCTAAGCCTTCACAATCTTTGGGTTGGAAATTTTTTTCCCAGGAAACCAGTGCCCATTTTCTTTCTCTTTTGGCTCCACTGCAAAGAAAGGAGAATTAAACATTTATAAGCATATTCATGATGGATTTGGGAGAAACCATGGCTGAAATAATATAGGTTGGGAGGCATTGAAAAATATATTTGAGCAGAGTTAGACATCCTCCAAAATTGAGGGCTCAAAATGCCTGGTTGGATATTTTAGACTCAAATTTTAAGATGAGGTCTTCCCAAAATTTAGCTTTTAGAGGACTAGCAGTAAGAGGAGCACCAAAGTATTTAGATAGAAGTAAGCCCAATTAAATGCCAAGAATAAAATAAATATGGGCTTGAATAGCAGGCATCATATTTAAGAAGAACATTTTTGTTTTGGTTGAATTGATGGACATTATAGAGGCCTCAGGAAAATAATATAGAATTATGATGAAAGTGGAATCCTCTTTGATAGTAGGTGTTCCCATTAACATGGAATAATCATTGAATAAATTAGTGGAACATTGTATTGGGGTATCCATGGGGAGCCCATATATTTGGCCTTGTAAAATATCATGCTTGATACTTCTACCTAAACCTTTTTCCATAAGAAGAAGTACATAGAGAGAAATGGGATCACCTTGTCTGATGCCACAAAATGGAATAAAAGTGGGAGAAGGAGATCCAATAATGATTATGGAGAATAATAACTTAGAGATGATATTAATTACCTAGTGAATCCATTTCTCATTGCAACCAAAATTGGTTAAGGTGTGAAAAATGAATTTCCTACTAAATTTGTCAAAATCCTAGGATATGTCAACATTGATAAGCATGTAAGGCATATTGGAGGATTGAAGATAATGGATGTGGTCATGTGCCTATATGATGTTTTCCAATATTTGAAAGCTCTCAACATATCCAATTTTCTCTAAGGATATTAATGAGGGGAGGAGGGGCTTTAAGTTATTGGCTATGACTTTTGAGATAATTTTATAGATGAAATTACATAGAGTAATGGGGCAATAATTATAGGGTGCAGTACAATTTTAAGATATTGGAAGAAAAGAATTAAAGGTGGAAGAAAAGATAGTCAGAATGGAGGTAGATTGTCAAGAATCTTCTACTACTTTCCTTATGTCCTTCCATACAATTTTTCATTTGGCTTGGAAAAAATTCGTTGTGAACCATCAAGGCCTAAAGCTTTACTCTTAGGCATTTCCCTTACAACAAATTGTAGCTCTTGAAAGGATATTTCTTTGAGTATAAGGGAATTTTTTTCTTCAGAGACTAGCTATGGGATATTATTTCATATTTACTTTAATAAATTTCTCATCCACATAGTAGATTCAATAAGGATGGATTTGAAATGATCCATAATATTTTTGACAATATCATTGCAACATTCTAGCCTTTGATTGAGGGAGTTTTGGATGGTTAAAATAGGATTTTTCTTCCTATGGTTGGACATGGATTTATGAAAAAAAAAAATTCCCATTCTTTAAGCAACTAAACCTGATCTACTTCCATAAAATTTCATCTTGGACAAGCCTCTCATCGGGTTTATGTTGAATGGAAGTTTCTCTAAATTGTATATCCATTGTGTATACATTCTGATATATGGATTGCTAAATTTTTTTATTCTCCTGAATCATATTTTGTTTATCCTTAAAGGTGATTCCAAAGTTCTTTATTTTCCAATCCTTTAGATTTTGCTTGAGAATTTTCATTCTTTGCTGAAAGTGAAACATTACAATCCCTAGAATGCCAACTAGTGAATTATACCAAGTTTCTATATTAGAGAGGAAGTAAAAATTTATCAGCCAGAAAGATTCAAATCTAAAAGGTTTTTTCTTGGGGGATCATGAATAATCAAGAGAAATATATATGGGAAAGTGATCGAATTTGTGGCTAGGAAAGATGGTATCTTCAAAGTTAGTACTAGAGAGGAAGAGGGATTCACAGATGAGGAATATATCCAACAAATAAGTGATATAAGACAAGCCACCTCTCTTATTATTCCAGGTATGAATTCCATTGATAATGGGAGGGTCCACAATATATGCTTCATTGATAAATTCATTAAAAAGAAATGTGTCTTCCTATATTCATAGAATTCCCCCCTTTTCCTCCTAAAGAGTTTGAATTACGTTAAATTCACCTCCTAAAATATAATTTTTAGGATTGATCAAATTGAAGTCAAAATGGAGATGATGAATAAATATATTTTTATCAGTCGGGGAGTTGGGACCATAAACATTAGATATTATTCTAGAGTGAGAAGATCTGATTGCCTGAAAGCAAGCCCAGAGGATTCTAGGAAAATATAAGAATTTTTTATGAGTGATGGTATGAAGATTCCAAATTATAGCAAGGTCTCTTGAAGCACCATTGGTGCTTTGAGAAATATGTGGTCATTTGTCTTCCAAATATATTGAATAATATGTTGAAGGTTTTTTATGAGAATTTTGTTTCCTCTATAAGCAATATGTCACATTTTTCCATAGAAAAAGCTTTATTAAGAATACTTTTCTTGGATTTTCCATTAAGTCCCCTAGCATTCCATGAGATGAATTTTATCATTGGGGAGAGGTGTAGATTTGAAATAGAACATGCATGGGTGCAACCCACCTAACATTGAAAAGGTAATCACTTAGATCTTGAGTAGTAGGTAGTTGGATTTTCAACCTTTTTTTTTGGTTTTCTGGTATTATTTAATTTGTCTTTTGAACCATTTCTTTTAAAACCTTAAGAGGAGGAGGGAAGAATGTGGGGCGTAGAGTTAATTGGGATTTTGACCTTGTGAAGAACCAAATTTTGATGCTTGAGATATGCTCTAGTGACATCTGAAATTTCTCCATAGTGATTGAGGTAGTTGAATCTTTTCTTTTACACTCCTCTCCAATTTCTTGAAGATTAATATCTCACAATTCCTTATCTTAAGTTTCATCCACTTCAGAAGGCTACTGATCCTCTTGGTCTATGTCATTATTTTCCTAGTGATCCTTTATTGTTGGATTTTCATATTGATTTTGGGGTGGTTGTTGAATAGGTTGTGAAACAAGGATTTATTCATCTGTCTTGGAGCGTTTTTCTCCGCCTTCCTATTCCTCCTCACGGATATGTTAGAAAAAAATGTATACCTAATCATTCCAGGATGGAAGGAGGAGTGATTGTCCTAATTTTCTTTATTTTATAATTTTTACAATTGGTGATTCTTGTAAATTTCCTTTAATATGTGGGTTGAGTGCTTATTTCTCCACTAGGGATGTGTTAGGTAGGAAATTTGGAAAAGATGCCATATTAATGGAAACTATGGAATCTGAATGAAATTTTTTCATAGTGTATCATGGTTTCTCCAAAATGATATCTTCACTACTAAGTTGGATATTAGTAGGTAGGGAGTCATATAAATTCATATAAACATAGAGGTCGTCATAAGAGGCACAATTCCCTTGTTTTTGCATGTCTAAGAGCATAAAAAATTGACCAATTTTGTTTCCAATGTGCTCCAAAATATCCAAGTCCCAATACTCTTGCAGAAGAGTGTAAAGATGGATCAATATTGGCATCATGTGGATGTACTCTTTCTTAGGGTTAAATCTAGTGACACATGGTTTCGTGAACAGGTTGGACAAGTTCATAAAGTATGGACCCGTTTGAAAAATATTGTCTCAATATTCAGTATTATTGAATATTGTAGTGAAGAAGCATCGAGATCCAAGGTTTGGATTGATATTTCTCTTGAAGGTCCAATGTTTCTAAATATGGTTGAGGAGAGTGAGTTTAGAATGACATGTCATTACGAAATTTCATATAATTCCACACTCCCACATGTGTTGAACTGTCACACCAATATTTTTCACCAATATTTCCAGAAGCAAAGAAGTGGTTTCTTGTGGAATCTATGAGTTATTTTTTGTAGAGTTGTTTGTCACATTTTGAGTTTCCAATGTAGTGGGGTTTTATTTTCCATGCATTAAAGGGATGGTTCTCATAGTATATTATATTTTTTCATTGTTGGAGTTGTTGGATATGAGAGAAGGTGGATTATTTGATCTACCAACAACTACATTGCAGGAGGAGGGTCCTGCTCCTTCACCCTAAAGAGGCATGATGATAATATTCAAGAAAACTTTTTTGCAAAAAATCAATACGGAGGAACCTTTGGAGCCTTGAAAATCATGCATTAATTTTTTATCGATATTATACATGTTACATGTTTCACTATTAGTGAGTAAAGCTAAAAAACTATGTATATATTATTTAAAGAAACTAAAAATTTATTTTTTATGTTTTAAACATTTGAAGTAGTTTGGTGGTATTAGAGCCCATGGATTACATGTGATGGAATATTTAAATGGATTGTGTATTTTGAATTTTATTAAGTTGTCTCCTGGTATTATAGCCCACACATTACATGTGATGAAGTTATTAAAAGACTTGTGGATTATCCATTGTCATGTGCTTGAATTGAGTGGAGGGATCACTTGCCTAACCAAATATGGTAATGGATTGGGTAATTTTAAGTCAAGGAATTTTTTTTTTGAAGTCATGAGGAATATCAAATATATTATTTGCAATTTGTTTTCTTGCAAGGTTTTCCAGGGTAAATTATGGTCTTCATCTATTTTTAATTATTTTATGTGTTATGCGATGATGGTCACAAATGTGAGCACATTGTATGTTGAGGAGGAAGCTAACATAGAGAAGCTTGATTGGATTTTACCCACATATGTGAATATTTTCTCAAAGTAAATAGAGGTCCAACACGAATGATGCAACCACTGAAATAAATTACTTAAGAGAATAAATTTGTATATTACATGTAAACGGGCATACTACTGTAAGACATGGTGAGGCACGTGTGAGTATCCCTATATGACAAGAGATTGAAGCATGAATATTTCCATAGTAAAGTTTAAAGGGGGAAATGTTAGGGTAAACTTGACTAGGTAAAAGAGTCAAAGTTGTTAGGTCCATAGTTGCAATTGAAGGCACATGGTTTTGGTGGTTGGTGGTATTAGACCCCATGGATTACATGTCATGAAGCCTTTAAAAGGATTGGGGATTCTCCATTGTAATGTTCCAAGTTGAGTGGAGGGCTCACTTGGTGATATTATAATGTTGGCTAACTTGGATTCATGAAGAATGATATAAAAGCTGACATGGAAGGTTTGACAAAGTTGATACAAGAAATGTTTCATAATGGTGAAAATATAGTAGAGGAAACTCATGCTGAGAACAAAATAAATGTTAATCATGATTTCATAAACTCTAATGTTGGATGGAAGAACCACCATATTCCAAAGATGGATATGAGGAAGTTTGATGACAAGGATCTCGTAACATGGATACTACAGATGAAGCAATATTTTGATCTCAATAATGTGAAAAACACACAGAAGGTATGCATTTAAACTTTACATTTAGATGGTATAAATGGCTTTGCTCCTGTAAAAAATTGTCACTTGGTCAATTTTTATGGAGGAAATGATGGCATATTACATGTACATTTGGCCGTCGAGGAGCCATATTGGTTGTAAAATTTGCAAAACTAAATTTGCCCACTATTTTGCAAAATTCAAAATGGAGTTGGTGGGCAATGGACTGCAATAGTGCGTGCAATGGGAGCACCGATTGCAGGGAGCCTCACACAAGGTAAAGTTTCACCAGTGCTTGAGAGCTCTGGAGCACTGATAAGTGAAAAATGTAGATTTTTGGTTGTAATGTTTCTTTATTTAACCCTGTTCCGGTGCGCGGGTTTTATAGGCGCATCGGTGTGGTTTCTTAGGACCGCATCGAGCTGTTTCATTTTTGGCACGGGGTTTTAGGACGCACCGATGCAGAATATTTGTAAAGCACCGGTGTGCTATAGTAATAAGATGCACCGGGTGTACTTGTACGGAGCGCACGGTGTCCCAGTATGCCAATGTTTTTTGTGCACTGGTGCTTTCTCTAGTTGAACGCATTGGTGCAGTTTATGATGATAAGTGCACCGGAAGAAAATCATCCACAAAAACATCCACCCGCCAACCTCCTCTAGTAACCTCCGCTACAAACGGATGTCTCGGGTATTTTTAAAAAGGGTTCCTCAAAAACACCCGCTAGAGGGTCTTTTCCTTGTAGTGATTGTCCAATAAAAACATAAGATTCTTCTATCTCTTGTTCAACTTAAAAAACTTACTATTACTACTAACATGCCTATTCAATCTTCTTAAATAATATCCCTTCTTTTGAGACCTGAAATTAACAAAAAATCTTCGATGTTTCTTATTAAGACTTATATCTATGTAATATGGTATCAGAGTAAACCGAGCGAACAAATATGTTTCTTTCCTGAACCTCATATTGCATAATCTTTCATACTCAAAGCTTTCGCACGAGCTGCTATAGGAGTCATCATTGTGAATAAGCCAAAGTCTCCTACCTCTCTTTCCTTAAACTCCGTGAGGGGCACTGGTTCCCCTTTCGTTTCCCAAGAGTAATGTCAATGTTATGTATATACTTCACATAAATGCCAAACATGCTATTCAAATCGCCTATGCGACCATCATGAAGCTTGTCAATAATTATCAACATCATCAAAGAAGATTTGATCCCTTCAAGTCGTTGATTAATGGCTCTCAGTTGACTTGAGGTATCCCCGTGGACTTTCGCCTAACCCTCAGCACCCTCCTTGTAGCTTTCCCATCATGGTCTTAACATGCCAAGTTGTTTCTAGGGTTATGTGGTAGAGGGTCTAAAAAATTATTATAATTTTTTACAAAGAAATATAATTTTGAAAATATTTTAATCTTTATAATATTATGATAGTAAAAATTATTTTGCTAAAGAAATTAGCAATTGAGTCGGTTTTCTACTCGTCTTACGGGTCTTCGCGATATAAATGTGAACATACCCACCCAAGAGAATTAGCGAATTTCACAACAGCGTCGCGTAAGCAGCGCCGGTTAGTTTGATTATAGAAAACTACACCTTTAACCACCGCCAATCCCGCGTGTCGTAATAAAAGGGGAAGTTTGTCGTTGCGAGTGCAAGAAAGAGTGGGGAAACTTCATGGAGGAATTTTCAGGTTTACGCTCCCTGCTGATCCAGAAGAAGGATCTAGTATTAATTTTCTTCCTCTATGTATTGGTGATTTTGGTGCCGTTGTTGTTTTACTTGATATTTCTGTACATAAAGCGAGCATTTAGATCATGCAGAACGGTGAACGTCAGACCCAGATGGTATCCGCTTGTGGGTTCGCTGTTTGCATTTTGGAGGAATCGAAGTAGACAATTAGAATGGTACGCCCAGATGCTCTCAGATTCCCCCACGCAGACCATCGTGGTGGAGCTACTGGGAGGCGTTCGAATAGTAGTGATGGTGAATCCCGACAATGTGGAACACATTGTGAAGACGCGGTTCGACAATTATCCCAAGGGCGAGCCTTTCACGGCAATTCTGCACGATCTCTTGGGGAAGGGTATCTTCAATTCCGATGGGGACGCCTGGAAGTTGCAAAGGAAAGTCGCCAGCTATGAGTTCAACACCCACTCTATCCGCAATTTCGTCCTACGAGTCGTGGAGACTGTCACGCTTCGACTCTTGCCAATTCTAGAGGAGGCGAACGAGCGGGGTGGCTACTTGGATTTGTAGGATATTCTGCAGTGTTTCGCCTTTGATAATATATGCAAAGTTGCATTCGGTTTCGATCCAGCGTTTCTCGATGTGAGCCTTCCAGTATCTGAGTTTTGGCAGAATTTCGATGTGGCGACCGAGCTGAGTGTTGAAAATTACTTTCCGTTGTTCAATGTACATGAAGCCGCCTTCTATTTCCAGTGATCAGTCAAGATCACAGTATGAAAAAACTTTGCAGATAGCCGCTTGCTAAAAATAGTGAGCAGTCAACTTCATCGCTATATTGTTTGTTTTTTTTGGAAACAGAGAAAATTTAACAGCAAACCCGGATCTGAAAAGTTTAGGCTGGATTTGTGAGAAATTTCGCATCACACTTTTCCTCCGTACAACTGCCCAAAATGGGACCTGGAACAATTCATAAGGCGGATTTAATAATAATTCCACGTCACAATTTTGGTGACATCAGCAGAATCTTTTGTGACCCGAAATCGATTGAAGGATGGTTTAATTTTTGTGTGACGTCCGAGTTCAATGGGCGATCAAAGTTCTTTATATTACAGTTTTGATTTTAATGTTTTTTTTTTAAATTTGGTGCGTACAGTCAACATATATATATATATATATATATATATATATATATATATATATATATGTTTTACACATATATCATATAAAACGTTTCAAAAGGGGAGGCCGTGGGCCATAGGTAAATAGTTTTTGGTTTTAGTTTTTAATTTTTTTTAAAAAGGTTGTTTTTATTTTTATATGTTGTGGCATATAAAAAGAAGTTAAAAGAAAAGGCCCGTGGGCATTTTGTATTGTAAGTTTTAAATTTTTACATAGCAGAGTAAAAAAAAGTTTGAAGTGCACAACAGTGCGTTCATTTTTTTGGAGAGACAGAGTATTTTTCCAACACACAGCAGTGAGTTGCAAATGCACAGATAGAGTAAAATTTTAGAGAGTGTGAGTTTTGTATTGAACTGTGTTTTGAAGCAGTCAAATTTTCTGTGTATTCCCTCAGTCAGAGGAGATTTTGTAACCAAGTTTTTGAAGTTTAATGAAATAGTTTTTAGAGTGAAAACTCTGTCTCCAGTGAAGAAATTTTTAATATTTTCTCTGTGTTGAAAAGGGGGAGTTTTATTCTCCATTGTTGTTCTGGAATTTTAAATATTCCAACATGGTATTAGAGCTATTCCAGGCTCTTTGAAGATCAAAGAAGCTGAAGGAAAGGAGTTCTTTGTTGCAGCAACTTCTCCAGCAGTGTGAAGACTCAGTCAAGAAGAATCCAAAGGTATTTCTCTATACATATTTTATGTTACTGTTGGAGAATATTTAGTTATTTTAAATACAGAGTCAAGTGTTTTTTGAATCATAGTTAAGAGTGCAGCATGGCTGGAGCCAGCACTGGTATGGGTATGGGAAATATCCATCTCCCAATGTTTAATGGGAAAAATTATGACTACTGGTCAATAACTATGAGAGCTTTATTTGTCTCCCAAGACTTATGGGAATTTGTTGAGGATGGCTTTGAAGAGCCAGCAGATGAAGAAGAGTTTGAGGATTTAACTCAGGCATAGAAAGAGTTGCTGAAGAGAAATAGGAAGAAAGACTCCAAATCTCTCTTCTTATTGTATCAAGCAGTGCATGAGAGTGTGTTTCCAAGGATAGCAGCAGCCAAGAGATCTAGAGAAGCATGGGAAACTCTCAAGACAACCTATCAAGGCATGAAAAAAGTGAAGATAGAAAAACTTCAGTTGCTGAGGAGAGACTTTGAAACTCTCTGCATGAAAGAGTCAGATACTATTGACTCATTCTTCACTCATGTGATTGGAATGGTCACACAAATAAGATCTCATGGAGAGACTCTTGAAGATAAGAGGATTGTGGAAAAACTCTTGAGGAGTCTACCCTCAAGATTCGATGTGATTGTCACCACCATAGAGGAGACTAAGGATCTCACAAAGTTCACAATGGATGAGCTACATGCATCACTGATGACTCATGAGCAGAGATTGGGTAGAAGTGAAAACTCATCTCTGGAACATGCCTTTAAGACCCAGATGTCTTTTGGAAGAGGAAGAGGGCAAGGCAGAGGAAACAAAAGAGGAAGAGGCAGAAGCCAAAACAGAGGTGGAAGGAACAGTCCAGCAAATGCTCAAGGAAGGGGCAGCAATCCAAATCAGCATCAAGGCCAAGGCAGCAGCCAGCAGAGTGGTCTGCAGAATGCTCAAGGACAGAGGTATGATAAGTCCAATGTCCAATGTCACTATTGTAAAAAATATGGTCATTATGCTAATGAATATAGAAATAAGTAGCATGATATGGGAAATAGAACTAGTGAAAATTTCACTAGAGAAAATATCAGCCAAGATAATTTGTTTTTGGCTTGTAATATGGCTGAAAAAAAGAATGAGGATTTATGGTTTCTAGACTCCGGTTGCAGTAACCATATGACAGGAAACTTAGCAATGTTTTCTATGCTAGATGAGAGTGTGAAGTCACAAGTCACACTAGGAACTGATAGCAAAGTTTATGTTATGGGAAAAGGAAATGTAAATGTTTTAACAAAGAAAGGTGCAAAGAAATCCATAGCAGATGTGTATTATGTTCCAGGAATGAAGTGTAACCTCTTAAGTATTGGACAACTTGTTCAAAAGGGGTATACTGTATTTTTTGAGGATGATGTTTGTACCATCATGGACAAACCACCCAGCAAACAATGTATTGTTGAAGTGAAGATGACAAGGAACAGGATGTTCCCTCTTAGAATGAGAGCAGATTTGAAGAATGAAGAAAAGATAGCAGCAGTGGAAAAAGAGGCTATCCAAAGCGAACCAAAAGATGAGAATTGGTTGTGGCACTTGAGATTTGGACATCTCAACTTTGGAGGTCTTAATTTGTTGAACAGAAAAGGAATGGTAAGAGGTTTACCATTGATAGAGAAGCTGGATAGCCTTTGTGAAGGTTGTATCTTGGGGAAACAACACAGAGAAATTTTTCCTTCCGGGAAAAGCATAAGGGCAAAGGCACCCTTAGAGATTGTCCACTAAGATTTGTGTGGACCGATGCAAACTCCATCACTTGCTAGCAGCCACTACATGTTAACATTCATAGATAATTTTACAAGAAAAATTTGGGTTTACTTTTTGAAAAATAAAAGTGAAGCGTTTGAAAAATTTTGCAATTTCAAAGCACTTGTGGAAAACCAGAGTGGGTTGCACATCAAAGTTATAAGGACTGATAGAGGAGGTGAGTATATCTCTAAATATTTTCTACGTTTTTGTAGAGAAAATGGTATTCAAAAGCAGTTTACAACTAGATATACTCCGCAGAAAAATGGAGTATCCGAAAGGAAGAATAGAACCATAATGGACATGGTGAGGAGTATGTTAAAGGCAAAGAATTTGCCTAATGATTATTGGGCTGAAGTTGTACATTGAGCAACATACATTTTGAATAGGTGCCCTACAAAAGCAATGATGAACAAAGTGCCGGAAGAGGCATGGAGTGGCACAAAGCAAAGTGTCACACATATGAAGGTTTTTGGATGTGTGGCTCATGCACACATTCCGGATCAGTTAAGGAAGAAGTTGGACAGCAATGGGGAGAAATGTATTTTCATTGGATACAGTGAGGAATCCAAGGCCTACAGGTTATACAACCCATCCACCAAGAAGTTTATTGTGAGCAGAGATGTTCAGTTTATTGAGGAGGAAGCTTGGGATGGAAGCATAGAGAAAACAGTGAATGTTAAACACTGTTTATCTCATGATGAGAATGATGATGAGTTGGCTGAAATACATCCCCAAACAGCAGCACCAACACAAGAGCAGCAAGAGACACCCTTGAGGAGAAACGAGATTTCTTCTCCAAGCACACCACAAGGAGGAAATTCAAGTGCTTCTTCAAGAATTTGTATACCTAGTGAAAGAGGTAAGAAGTTCATAAATTTGAATGACATTTATGCACAAGAGGCAGCAAATGAAGGCATCAATTCTTTGTTCGCTTTATATTGTCATGTTGATGATCCTATTCATTTCAAAGAAGCTATTAAGGATAAGAAATGGATAGAAGCTATGGATGAGGAGATTAATTCCATAGAAAGAAACAAGACTTGGGATTTGGTTGAACTCCCAAAAGGTAAAGATGTCATTGGAGTTAAATGGGTCTACAAGACCAAGAGTAATGCTGAAGGAAAAATAGAGAGACACAAGGCAAGACTTGTCGTCAAAGGGTATAAGCAAAAGCATGGGATAGATTATGAGGAAACTTTCGCACCGGTTGCTAGAATGGAAACCGTGAGAGCAGTGTTGTCCATAGCAGCACAAAACAAGTGGAAAGTTTACCAAATGGACATGAAGTCAGCATTCCTAAATGGAGTGTTAATGGAAGAGGTTTACATTGAACAACCTCTAGGCTATGAGAAGAAAGGCCAAGAGCACAAAGTGTGCAAGTTGAAGAAAGCTCTTTATGGGCTGAAGCAAGCACCAAGAGCATGGTACAGCAGGATAGACTCCTATCTACTGGAAAATGGATTTGAAAAATGTGAGGGAGAACCCACCCTCTACATCAAAGAAAAGGATGGAAAAATGTTGATTGTAGTTTTATATGTTGATGATGTTATTTTCACAGGTAATGATGATTAACTTATTGAAAATTTTAAAACAGTCATGAAAGAAGAATTTGAAATGACTGACATGGGTTTGTTGAAATACTTCTTAGGAATAGAAGTAGAATAAGATGAAAATGAGATTTTTATCTCACAGGAAAAATATGTTAATGAAGTGCTGGAAAGATTTAATATGCAGGAGAGCAAAGCAGCGATCACTCCCACAGTGATGGGATTAAAACTCAGCAGAGAGGACAGCAGCAAGGATTTTGATCCTAGCTTGTATAAGAGCATAGTTGGCAGCCTCATGTATTTGACTGCAACTAGACCGGACATAATGCATGCTGTTAGTTTCATTTCCAGATTCATGGAGAAGCCAAAGGATGCACATTGGTAGGCAACGAAGAGAATTCTGAGGTATGTTAAAGGTACAAAAATGTTTGGTATTTTATATACTGCTTCAGAAAATTCAGATTTAGTTGGATACACTGACAATGATTGCGTTGGAAGTGTAGATGATCAGAGGAGCACTTCCGGTTATGGTTTCACATGGGTTCAGGAGCTATTTCATGGGCCTCTAAAAAACAGCCCATTGTAGCATTGTCTACAACAGAGGCAGAATATGTGGCAGCTATATTAGCAGCATGTCAAGCAATTTGGATGAGGAGTATGTTAAGGAGTTTGTTCCAAGAGCAGACAAAAGGAACAGTGATTTTTTGTGACAATAGCTCAGCTATTGCATTATCGAAGAATTCTGTGTTTCAAAAGAGAACGAAACACATTGACACAAAGTTTCATTACATCAAAGAATTGGTAAACAATGGTGAAATTGTTTTGGAACACTGCAGAACTTAGGAGCAGTTTGCAGACATTCTGACCAAGCCATTGGGGCAGAAGAGTTTTTAGTTTTTGAGGAAATGTCTGGGTATGACTGATAACCCAGCAGCTGAAAGTAAGGGGGAGTGTTGAAAATTACTTTCCGCTGTTCAATGTACAGGAAGCCGCCTTCTATTTCCAGTGATCAGTCAAGATTGCAGTATGAAAAAAATTTGCAGATAGCCGCTTGCTAAAAACAGTGAGCAGTCAACTTCATCGCTGTATTGTTTGTTTTTTTTGGAAACAGAGAAAATTTAACAGCAAACGCGGATTTGAAAAGTTTAGGCTGGATTTGTGAGAAATTTCGCATCACAATTTTCCTCCGTATGACTGCCCAAAATCGGACCCAGAACAATTCATAAGGCGGATTTAATAATAATTCCGCGTCACAATTTTGGTAACATCAGAAGAATCTTTTGTGACCCGAAATCGATTGAAGGATGGTTTAATTTTTGTATGACGTCCGGGTTTAATGGGCGATCAACGTTCTTTATATTACAGTTTTGATTTTAATGTTTTTTTTTTAAATTTGGTGCATACAGTCAACATATATATATATATATATATATATATATATATATATATATATATATATATATATATATATATATATATGTTTTACACATATATCATATAAAACGTTTCAAAAGGGGAGGCCATGGGCCATAGTTAAATAGTTTTTGGTTTTAGTTTTTAAATCTTTTAAAAAAGGTTGTTTTTATTTTTATATGTTGTGGCATATAAAAAGAAGTTAAAAGAAAAGGCCCGTGGGCATTTTGTATTGTAAGTTTTAAATTTTTACACAGCAGAGTAAAAAAAAGTCAGCAGTGCGTTCATTTTGTTGGAGAGATAGAGTATTTTTCCAACACACAGCAGTGAGTTGCAAATGCACAGATAGAGTAAAATTTTAGAGAGTGTGAGTTTTGTATTGAACTATGTTTTGAAGCAGTCAAATTTTCTGTGTATTCCCTCAGTTAGAGGAGATTTTGTAACCAAGTTTTTGAAGTTTAATGAAATTTTTAATATTTTCTCTGTGTTGAAGAGAGGGAGTTTTATTCTCCATTGTTGTTCTGGAATTTTAAATATTCCTAAGCGCTCGGAGGGCCGCTGAGGGTTCAGAGAGGCGCCTCTCCCGAGCGGTGGAAGCTGTACACCACTTCGCCATGGATGTTATCCGGCAGCGCAGACGAGAGATCGAGTGCGACATTTCCTACAAACAGGACCTGCTCTTTAGATTCATGGTGCTCGCCAACCTACAAGCCGATTTTCCTGAAACCAATACCTATCGTTCGGAAGAATTTCTTCGAGATTCGATCATCAGTTTCGTCTTGGCTGGCAGAGACACCACCTCAGCTGCACTAACGTGGTTCTTCTGGCTCGTCTCCTCACTTCCCCATGTCGAAGAAGCACTACACGAAGAGATAACCTATATCATGGCCGCCAAACCCGAAGCCAAACGTAACCGAAATCCCTTCGTATTTTCCTACGATGATCTGAAGAACATGCATTACCTGCACGCCTCAATCAGCGAATCGATGAGACTCTATCCACCAGTCCTCTTCGACTCCAAGCACGCCCTCCACAACGACGTCCTGCCCGACGAGACTTTGGTGGGCAAAGGCAATCGGGTGACTTACCACACGTACGCCATGGGTTGAATGGAAGCCATCTGGGGCGCCGACTGTCTCCAATTCAAGCCCGAGAGATGGGCGAACGAGGATGGAAATTTCGTTCCGCAGAGTCCCTTCAAGTACCCAGTCTTCCATCGTGGCCCGCGGGTGTGTCTGGGCAAAGAAATGGCGTATATTCAGATGAAGTATGTTGCGGCGACTGTGATTTCCATGTTCAAATTGCGGCCCCATGCTTTGGGAACTCCAGAGCTCATTCATTGCTTGACTGCGCACATGAAGGACGGCTTTCCTATCGTTGTTGAAAAAAGGGCGGCGGACGTTATTCTATAGTAGTAGCGCTTGTTTTACTCCAGTGTTGTTTCGTTGTGGTTCAGTCAGGAACACGAATTAGCGCACTTGGATGCAGACAAAGACGATTGGATATATTTTCTTAACTTTTTCTTTCTATAGAGGTTCTGACAATTGTACTCCAGACTTCTTAAGCAGAGAATATCTCCAGCATCAAGAACAAAAGAATGACCCTGAAGGAGAACAGATTCATGTCTTTGTCATTCTTACATAATGGAATCAGGCCTATCAGAGAGAAGAGCTCAGATATATTGCAGACGATGAATCATGGCCTGTGTATACAGCGAAATGGAGGCCAACTTGGATCCTCCGAAATACTCAAGTGCTAGATGGAAATCTTCAAAGTCACACTAATTTACAGCACTTGGTTCCAGGAAGGAAAGTGTACCCAAAGGGAAACCGGTGGATACATGAAATGATGTATTCACATAGCATGGCTGCTTCAGAAGAAGCAGAGCGGTCACTTTCTCAAGATTTTTGGGATCTGTCAGTCATATGTACTGGAGGCGGAGACAGATCAAGAATATATTACAAATCTTTTGTAATAAACAGAGTCAGAAAGATTGGCCCATACATCCATGGAAAATTTACATCATGGCCACATGATGATCCTAATTTATTATTTCCTGACACTGTTTACAATTTTGCAGGGTACCAGAGATTATGGTGGGATCTATTGAATAAAGATGGACCAGAAGAAACTCACTATACTAAGTTAAAGTTTTCCCCCACATGGATAAATGAAAGAGAGTCAAAAATTACATGGCTGTCAAATTGGTGGCATCATTATGGAGTCAGTCCATTCAGTATGGACCCGAATTTTTATGAAACTTATTGTAGAAGATTCTGTGATGACTGCCAGATTAGAATTGGTGAATGCTTTCATTATCCTTGTCAGACAGTAGGAGAAATTACTGCATTAGAATATAAATTTTCAAATCCTATTCTGAAATCCTATATGCAGATGCATTATCAGTGGCTGGTTATGACAAAGATAAAGCATCAAATAGTGCTCAACAAGCCTATGATCGTCCGACGAATCTACACCAAGGCTTGGGATGATGAGTTCTATCACCTCAGATATCCGGGCATCAAGATCTTAGATGATCCTGCAACTTCAGCATCAGCCAGTACAAGTGGTCCTCGGGAGCCCCACTAAAAAGGTTTTCCCTGTGTACAAATGATACCTAGTCACGGGTTTATTGTGACGAAGTTTTCTCATGGGCTTTTCCTTCGTCCGAAAAGTATCCATTGTGTAAATCAATAAAGTTTGATTCCTCGTGGGCCTTGTAAGGTATCCACAGTGTAAATCCACCCACTATCACTAAAGTTTGTCGGTAGTTCGGATCTCCGTGCGGATGTCACATTATGTGTTACCCGAAAGCGATGATCCTACTGCCAAGTGTCAATAATCCGACGGTGCAAGAAAATGCTTGTCCCCCTCTGATATCTATATAAGGAGAGGTAAGGTTCATTTACAACCATCGGCATTTAGATCAGCATTTGGAGTCTAGAGTTTTGTGTGTTTTAAGAGTCTGAGTTTTGCTCCCTGCTCTGCGTCTGTGCAATCTTTGCGATCTGCTCGCATCACGGAGTCTTTACTCACAGTCCTTAGGTGAACTGAGAAGCCTGCGGGTGTATTTGCTCGGCATACATCAGAACCTAAAGTGGCCAGTTCATTAGTGTGAGTCTGTATATGTGTGTTGTGTGTTGTGAGTAATAAGCTCTGAGACAGAATCTGTAAAATTAGCCAGGAAGCCTCCGGTATCGATCACTCATTCGTGAGTATCATAAGTCCGGTAAAAGCCATTACAGTCTATTTCTGATACAGAGACTTGAATCCATAAGTCTGTAATCTGATTTTAAAGCATTCTGTTGTAAATAAAGAGAGAAATTTTCATCTGTGATTCCGCATTTAAGTACTGTTACTCTGTGTGCATTTAATTTCTATTAAGATACTTGCATTGCTTGAAAGTTCGCCGTAAGTTCGCTGGAGTTCGCGAAAAAACTGAGGGACGCCAAGGCCGTGTGAAGGCGAGGAAGCCGTGTTGAAAGGCCGCGAGTGCGTGAAGGTTCAGTTGGTTCGTCTGGGTTCACAGTCGGGTTCACATAAAGCAGTGTTCAGAGAAACTTAACAAGGCCAAGTCTGTTGGTTGAGAACATCAAGCAAGCTTAAAAGAAGCCTCTGCAGGAAATTGGTATCAAAGCCAGGTTAGGCGTGTTTATGCGTGGTTCAGGAAAAAGGTCAGTACTTAAATCTATCTCTCTTTAAAAATGGATTCATCCATGTCTAAATCTGTCTCTTTCAGAGAGCTCGAAGAGAAAGATCGAGCAGAATTAAACCCTCTCAGAGATATGTTTGCATCAAGTAGTAGTCGTGTGATTAATGAGTTTGATCATTTGTATGAAGAGGTTGAACCACAAGCCCGTTGGGTTCTACCCAACATTAAAGCCTCTGAAGTCTATCATGATTTAGGTATCTGGCACCTGAAAGCTGCCACTAGAATAACTATTAAAGAGTCTGTTAGTTCTATAGAGGAAAATAGTGATTGTGTACCGTTGATTCCTATTCTAAATCCCAAAGAACTTCAAGCCGAAGCCAAGAAATTGGGAACAATTGTTTTTTGCAATTATTGAGACACTCGAGCATATAATCGGTCTCATTTTGATTTCCTTAATTACGTTACCATATGGTTGGTGTAACGTCCACGTTTTAGAATATTAATTTATGTATGTATGATTGAACATTTATCATTGTTATTTTAGGAAATGGTTGTTATATGTATGGTCATTGTTGACTTTCCAATTTTTTTCGGGGGTGATGTATGGTCTTTGTTGAGTTTTCATTTTTTCTTGGGAAGTAACGTATAGTTTTTTTCCTGATTTTCCATTTCTCATTTACAATTATAATTTATTATATTATTAAATTTGAGCTTTTAGATTAGTAAAATTACGGTGATTTAGGATGTGACAATATAGTCCATAGAAGTTTATTCAAGTACATGAGAGAGTCTTTCCAGTTTCAAGTCTTTTTATAAATGGGCAATCAATATTTACAAATCTAACATGGATGTCTTGTCTTAGTGTAATTAGGTCACATTATTTTCAAAAGTGGTTCGTTTACTTATATGGTAAATTTCTAAAGCAGTGTTTTGGTAAATTTGGATATTTTTAAATTTGAGTTTTTAGTTCAGTAAAATTATGGTGATTTAGGATTTGACATTATAATTTATAAAATAGTTTATTCATTTACATGCCATTGCATGAGAGAGTTTTTCAAATTTTAAATATTTTTATAAATAAACAATTAATATTGACAAATCTATAAAAAATTTCAAGTCTTTTCAAAAATAAACAACCAATATTTACAAATCTATGGAGCCATAACCAAGCAATATATAACCACCATCAATAAAAGAAAACAAATCACATGAGGACATTAGCTTGTCCACTGAAATAGTTTGCATTAATTGCTATCATTAAGTTCATTAAGTTTGCATTAATTGCTATCAAAGATGTCTTAAATCTTGACTTAGTGTAATTAGGTCACATAATTTCCAAAGTGGTTCACTACCTACCGTCGAGGGCATTATAATCAGTTGGGTATACAAGACTAATGTTTTGTGGCGTTCAGGTCTTCCCAACGATCCATCATATCACACTTCAAATAATTCCAATGTATCGTTATATTTTTAAGAAATATGGTGATTTGGGAATGATTTTTTTTCCGTTTTTTATTTTATTTTTATAAATAAAAATATTAAAACAATTTAATTAATTTTCTAGTTTCATATAAATTTTATAGATAAATTCTATATAAATTGAATTGTTGGTAAATATGAATAGATATTCATTACTGATAAATATTAAAACATTTATTTGGTAAATATGAATAGATATTCATTACCGATATGTAGAAATTTCCATCAATTTGGTCACTATCTAAGTGTTTGCCCCTATCTAAGTGTTTGCCTCTTAGAAGGCATCTAGAAATCCATTGGTTGAAGGGATCCTAAAAATGGAAAAAGATTCAAGGATTTTGTTGGTCAAAATAGAGACATTCCTTAATAACAAAAGGCATTTACAAAAAAATCATCTCCCCTAGTTTTAACTCAAGCTCAAGGGAACTACCTCATTCTCTAGAAAAGAGAGAACCATCTAAGCAATGAGCAAGAAAGAGATTCAAGGAGATAACAAACAAGATTGATTCCCTAGCATTGGAATTAAACCATAGAAATGAGACCAGTAACTCATCAATAGCTGTTCTTAATAATACAACCATTGTAAGCCGAAGAACAACGAAAAAAAAAGAAAAACCACTATATTTCCTCACGATTAATTTCGGGGATGCACGATCTATTAGTTGGATATACAGGTATTACCCTTTATGATAAATATTGTACTCTATTTTCGGGGATGCACGATCTATTAGTTGGGTATACAAGTATTACCCTTTATGATAAATGTTGTACTCTATTTTTAGGTTGGTTTGAATGATCTGTTATGTTGTTTTTAGGGTATTGAGGATTTGTAATGGGAATTTTATGAGAGTTTCTAAGTATGATATAATGTAATTCTTAGATGTGTGAAAAAGATATTTATATTATTAAAAAAAATATGTCACTGAAGTAAAATAATAGATTTAATTTTCAAAAATAAAAAAAAATTAAAAAAAATAAAAATAAATTAATTAATAAAATATCGATATAATTAAATATCTTTATTAAAAATATTAAAATAAATTATTTTATTTTCCATATTAAAAGGCCACATAACCCGTTTGCATTATATCACCATTTCAAAAATGCCACGTAACCCATTTGCATGAGTATTATGCCATAAAGTAAATGGAACCCACACAATAGCCATCTAGGGCTGTCGAGAAAGCACATACATCAAAAGTAAGCAGAGATTCCATGAGAATATGGTGTGAAGCTGAGAAGGGCAGTATTATGTGCCTGAGGTAAGTATTGACGTCGTGATATTGGTTTGCCCGGACAACGTTTCTCTTTGCATGTCCTTTAGTTTAGTTTTTTAAATTACTGTTGAAAATTTATTATTTGTTACGTCAGTTTTTTTACGTTTAATTTTTTTAAATTCAGGTTTAAATTTATTGAAAATAGAAGTTTAATGAGTAATCTTGCATAATTAGAGTGTTTTAAGAGTTTTTTAAAGTGCTAAATTCATATATAAAATAAAAAAAACTGTTTAAATAACAGAAATCAAAATTTTATCTCAATTTTTTTACTAGATTCCAACACCTGAAAGTCCAAAAAATCCTCTAGAACTTCTGACTCTACTATAACAAATATTTATTAAGCAATTAATTTATTAATATAAAGGTTTGTATAAACTCACTATTGAATTTAACTAAGTATATTATTCAATAATAATCATATACCACCCTGCTCATTAATGAGTGAAAAACAACCCTACGCACGCCAATACAGTGGTTAATTGGCGTGCGCTATTTCTCATCTCGTTGGTGTGTCTAGGTTTTGGTGGGTTCTGATTTAGACGAGGATAAATCTAGTTTGGCCGAGTGGAATCCTACCACCAGCAGTTGGAAGATAAATCTGGTTTGACCGAGTAGAATCCCCCTGCTAGCAGTTGAAGGTGGTTTGCTGAATAGTCTTCTCAGCTGTATTATAATTTATGGATTGTCGGTGGTTTGTTTAATAGTCTTCTCAGTTGGTTTATAGATCGCTTTTGAGTTAAAAATAATCACCACCTTCTGAAAATAGCATGTTGATAATAATTTAGATTGACTGTGGAACTTGAATTATTGATTAGCTCTTATTACTGAGGATGCATCACCTAGCAGGTTTTCGAGGTTTTCTTTCAGATGTTTTCACCTCCATTTATTGTCCATTCCAAATCAAGGTATGATTCCATAAAAGATTAATGTCTCGAATCCTTTGAACCTTTTATTTTTGGTACATTTTCTACCGAACCAAATTTTACCGGAATTAGACTCAGAGGTGAATCAATGTTTTATACCAAACCAAATTTTAGTTAGTTTATACTTTTCATTTCAATGCTGATTAAACCATCTTTTAATTAACAACACATTATGCACTAGATTTAAGCATATACAGTAATCCATGAGTAGCTTTTCAATCTCATTTATACTACAATCAGTAGCAAGTACAATTCTATTTTCAATATATAACTTTATACATCATCAATCAACCATCAAATTCATTGTATAAATCTCTATTTCTATTCAACATGTACATCCAATAGAAAACTTATCATAAACCTTAGTAGCATCAAGTTCTTTGCTCTATTGTCAACCAAATATCTCTTAGTAGTGACCAAATTAGCTATTGGAAAACCATAGTGGCATACATCAACAATCAATCAAAGTCTTTGCTCATACCATCAATACTTATGATCCATCAAAACATACAACCACAAAAGGACATCAATGCCAAACTCTAGTACATCTCAACCAACAACATTCATAGATGACTCAATTCTTCAAAGTGAAACATAACTCTATCATGAATATGTGTTCATTAACCTTGATCAATATTTTAGATCAACCATACTATTTTTTCTTAATGTGAAACAAACATTGAAACTTCTCTTTGTTCATCAACGTAGCCAAAACTATAGCATAACAATACTAACCATTTTTTCCATCTTCAATGACAAACCCTAGAATGTATCAACTCAACACATTTTCTATTGCAAATGCTAGCTCATCAATCCAACAATATATACACAATGTACCAATAGTGACAACTCAAATCTAGTAGCAACATGACAAAGTAATACTCTAGCTTAACTCATTAATCCAAAAAAAAAACATCCATGCAATCACTATTAACAAATATTGTGTCACATTAAAGTACCAAAATCACAATGGTTTTTTCATATTTTTTTATAATATATCAATGACACAACACACTCATGGTAGCATTATCACAAGCATAAAATGTCAATGTACTATAATAATAATTCTCAGAATATAATATTAGACCACTAGAGACACGCAAGAGCAGTCGCATTAAATCTCTTTCATTTTGCTACATCCAGCCTCTTTGTCAATAATGTGAACATGTAACTGTAATCAAGATATTACATAACCATATTCAATTTTTGTCTTCAACCCTGCATGCAATATAGAGCGAAAAATAAAAATATTACCGTCATCAATACATTAGCAACTAGCCTCAGTCCTACATACAACCTTAAAGAAAAAGCAACACCATACACATTAGATCCATGAACCTATGATTAGGAAAACCTTTCCCCTTCATTCTAAAAATAAATCAAAGTAAACCCATACCATGATAAACATTCAGCCTCCATTCATTATGAGATATAAGTGCACAATCAAGGAAAATGAATAACTAGTGCACACATTTAAATCTATGAGTAGACCCTTGCAAAAGAATGAGCTATGCAAAGCAAAACAAAAAAATCCTTTACTATGCATACACTTTTACCCTTGCAACAAGTATTCAAACTCTTCCATACTTCAGTCATAATCATAATTTTTTCTAGAAAACTTCTTTAGTCATGGATATAATCATACATCATGAAGGAACTAATAGAAGCATATACATTCAGTTATTGTGCTCAAACCTTGACCAATAATTCATATCTGCATAAAAGACATCTTAATATCATATTTGACAACAAAATACTCTTAAACAAGTACAACCTCTGCATTCATCTTTCTGCATGACAGGAAGCAACATACAATGCCATCAAGCATACAAGGATAGATCAAACTTGTAAGTAAATTAGTAAAAGTCTCTATGTCACTAAAACATACAAGGTTATTAAGATCATTCAAATATCACTGCAAACTTAGTATAAAACACCTTACTCTGACTTAGAACATTTATTTCTCAAGAAACTTTCATCGAATCTTCGTTGTCCTAAAAAACTTCTAAAATGAATCCTTTCACAAAAAAATGAATCAGTTGGATCTTCAAATCATTTTATGTGACCGTTGCCCACTGGTGCAATCACCTGATCCATAACTTATGAAGAATGCACACCTAGACTAACCAAACTCCTTTCCTTTATATATATTTTCCTCCTTAGGATTACCATGAGAAAACCCAGATATTTTTTTATAGTAATATTTATTGTATTCAATGAATGTTGAACATCTTACCACACTTGTAATCCATGGGCAATTCATTAGTTTTTCATATGGTTTTATCAATTTCTTCAGCTACAAGTTGTAACAAACCCGAGCTCTATTCAGGAGCTCTGTTATAACACAATTAGATGGCTATCTATGTTTCTTTATAATGCATTATGATTTATTAGCAAGTTGTGTTACCAAGATCCTATGCCCAAATCATAATCAAATATCTTCACCACTTCCATAACATGTATAATTTCTTCTACAAGCATCTAAAATTCTATCCAACCTCTTCTAAAAGGATCAAGATGTTATAATAAGTCATTACCTAGCTAGGAACATCAATTTTGTTGCAAATCACCAATAGTGTGATAAGATCCAAGTTGAGATAATGTGACAAAATCACAATCGAGGTTGACATGGTGTGACAAGATCACAATCAAGGTTGACATGGTGTGACAAGATCACAATCAAGGTTAACATCAAGGCCAACACACTAGTCATAATTCCAAAAATATCCTCCTTTGGTGTTGATGTCAACCTCTTTCAAACCACCAAATCCTGTTCTCCCCCTTTGTCATCAATGAGAAAAGGAAATACCAAGCTGAGATAGGTACTCCCTCTGAAATGCTCAATACCATGTTGACTAAAAAGTTGATACAAATTCATCTTCTAATAAAAGTTTATGTTTATCCTACAAACAGAGAGCTCAGTTGCACAACATGCCTCTCATGTTGATCGTGCTCCCTCTAAGAATATAAAGGGGTTGAAATTATACTCTCTCTTCTTCTCTGCAATAAGCCTCCTTTCCAAGTGCAAGAGACTAACCCACTTTTGACTAATTGTGTATAATGATGTGCAATACCAGTACAAACCTCCTTGGATAAAATACATGGTTGTAATATATATAACTCTTCTATAAGCATGCCTATCACCAACCAATCACTGTTGACTACATGGAATCAAGTTACATCATTCCATAAAATGACCCTATACATAGTTGAACTAGACACACTTTTACAATACATGTTTCTAAATGTGTCTCTCTATGATCAAAGTACCAAAGGATGAAACAATATTGATACATGGCTTATATCAATGCACATACATGTTTTCTCCTTTATGATTTTTCTCATCACAATAATATGAGGCAAACAAATGGTATCCATGAGTAATAATATGTACTCTATGCAACAAGAAACATGATAATCTAAACAGATAACAAAAACACAAATTTCATGTCATAGTGACAGCAACATATAAGTCCTCCTCATTAATCGAAGTGATAAACAATAACAAAAAATGCATCAAAGTATTAATGTAATAAAAATAATCTATACAAAAGAAATAACAATATAGGATTTTGCAATGAGGCACCATTAGTAGCTCATAAACTCATCATAGGTCAACACACTCAAATACACAATCCCAAGCAGCATACAAGCATCGACTAAAAATTACTAAAACTATGATAATTCCTGTAATAAACCAATAATAGATACATTAAATTCCTCCAATAAGTGCCTTTTCCATCTTTCTTCTAGCAAGAGACAATAATGCCAACAATGAACTACTGAATCATCGAAATCATATGAGATGATCCCCCTTGGACTTGTGTCATCTTCTTATGATTTTCAAAACATTCTCCACAAGAGATATATCACAAATCTTGATCACAATAACCTCACTAGATAAAAAATTAGTATCATAGAACATTTACATCAAATGAAAAGGTATCAAAATTACCTAGCAACACATGGTGTCATCATTAAATTTGAACTAGTGAAATAACACACATTTAAACTTTCTTTTCATGCATTTCTCCCCTTGAGCTATTGCACCTCTCATTCATTTCTACAGTCCTTTTAGGAATATGTATAAGATATAATAGAATGCAATGAGGACAATATTCCCTTATTATGAATCTGAAGAGGAAGAGATTGACCTCTTATTTCTACCGAAATTTTTCTTTAGTACATATACATTGTCTACATTTATTTTCCCTTTTTCTATAACATTTCCATGGTATTCTTTTATAATTTTTCATCCTTTTGAGGTAAATATAACTACATTACCTATATCATTTATTTGACCCAGACTCATAATTTTATTCTTTATTCCTTCAACCAAAGATACATTAAATTCTTCTGTATTTTCAACATCAAGATCGACTCTAGTTTTTCCTAGCACCTTTATTGTTGCATTGTTTCCAAGAATAGTGTCACCACCCTTGGTTTTATTGAGAGAGATAAATTTTCTCTTATTTCCAGAAATGTGATGAGACCATCCGACGTCTATGTACCTATGATTTTCTTCTTCTAGTGTGTATAGAGAAATGCCACACTTCTCTTGTTTCTCTTTCCCTTTTTTCCAGGAATTCATATGAGGCTTTTTTATGGACATGTCTTCTTCTGGAATATTTTTAAATGTAGTTTTTTTATTTTCATGTATTATTGTCTTAAATGTATGAATAAATGCATTTTCTTGATTCTACATTATTCTGCCACATGTCTGAATTTATTGCATTTATAGTGCCTCATGTGACCAAAGAAGAGGACAAAATAGTCATAATACTTTTTTTTCATGTTACTTTCATTTTTATATGTTGTATAATCTATAGCCTTATGACCAGATAATTTACATGTAAAATAATATTCTTTAAAGAAACTTCAGTATATGGGAACCGATGATATTCCTTTAGAGGGACTATTTTCTTTGAGTCTGGATAATTCACTTCCACAATTGGCTGCAATGTGTTCAAAGTTGTGAGAGATAAAAAAATCAATAACATCGATCAAGGGAGAGAATGAATTTATGTTTCTTCTTTCGATGTCTACATTTCTTCCATACTCATTCTTTGGAGTGAATTCTTCTCCTTGAAAATTAACTTTTCTTGGTTGCTAGTTCAACTACCTTCTTAATTATGTACAGGATTTTTGAAATTTTCTTTGTTGTATTTGAAGCTACCTGTAGATTCTTGTGAGATGGATTCTCCCTTCACGGTTTCATGGAAAGGAATAATTTAATGGAGGGATACCTTTGACTGCTAATAATATTGTCCAATATATTGGTACTCCCTTAAAGTCTCAATTGTTTTTCCTTTTCTGCTAATTCATTTTTTAATGAGCTTACCTCATCATCCTTTTCTCTTCTTGCCTCTTCCAACTGTGTTCTTAACTTGACAAATTCCTCTTTAATCCCATTTTCTTTTTCTTAAAATACCTGAAGTAGCTCTTCATTTCATTTATTTGAGTTTTCTAGATCATACTTAAGAGAGACAATCTCATCTTCAAGTCCTTCACAATATCACTTCCTTTTTCTAAGGTGTTCAATTAATACTGCAATGTTTGTTTATTCATCATGATCCATCTTTTCATATACCTGGAACTTAACCTTGAGAATTTCAATCCTTTTCGAAGTAGAAACAAGTTTTCTTCTAAGTTTGAATACATTCTCTAACCTTTCTTCTTCTAACTTTGTAAATACATATTATATGATGGAATTTGTTTGATTGCCACACTAATATTGTGATAGGCTACAAGTATCTTCTTTATATGCATTGAATGTTTCAAAAGAAAGATTACACATCTGTTTACTTGATGAATAAGCTTCTTCCTTTACTATATTTCCTTTTCCTCCATGGATTTCATGCATATTATCACATACCTCCTTTGTGCTTTCATAATGCATAATTTTCTCAAATTCTAAATCAAGTAAGCTACAAAAGCACCTACCAACCTAAAATTTTGATTGAGGTAGGGAATTTCTTGAAATTTTAAAAAGAAAACTACAGGTGGCCTCTAAGGCAAAACCAATATAAGTAACAGGATTATAGGGGCTACTTAGAGGTCCTATAGCCATGAATAGGAGGCTAGAGCCATGAATGTTAGCATTATTAATGCTAGAACATAGTCAAATGAGCATGGAGAAGATATGATAGAACATATAGATCTAGTAGAAACTCTAAGGAATGTCAAAGTAGAGGTTCTCAACTACATGATGATTATAATTAGAAGCTAACAACTTTATAAGAGAATAATAACATATTAATAACATATGTTAGAGAGCTTGATTAAATTCCAAACAAGAATAGACCACGGACATGATTCTAGAAAAGTGGAGCATGAATCAAGTGTTAAAGGGAAATATTTTAGAGATTGAAGAAACTTTAGGAATGCTATCGGGTAACCTCATCATGCACATGAGAAATCCACTAAGAGAGACCATGTTTCATTAGGATAAAAATTTGGTACAAGCATGCCACCAAGAGGGAAACAAGACGTAGACAACTTACAAGGGGAAATAAAAAAGAAAAATCCACCTATACTTAATGGTGTGCATAAAAAAGGTAGAATGGGTTGAAACTTGGCTATGGGAAATGAGAAAGTACCTTCAAATACATGATTATTCTTCCAATTTATAGGCACAGATTTCCATTTATCACCTGAAATGGAATACAAATTTATGGCGGTGTTCACAGTGTTGGACCTACCAACATTCAAGGGATCTCCCCGATATGAAGTTCCAACTAGACCTCACACTATTTGGAGTAGAAGTCCTAGCACTAGGGTGTTAATGATCTTCCTTGGTTTGCTAAACACATAGAGTGGTGCATAGTGTCTTTGGTGAGAACAAGTGTGTGACCTTGGGGAGAGTCAAGTGTAACGTATGACGGTTCCAACACACGAAGGTAAAAATAGTGTGCCCCTTATAAGCATGTAATATTACACAGCCTTGAAGGAACACACGAGTGAAAATACATCACAGGAATTAACATGAAGAGTAGTCCATAAGTTAAGGTGACAAATTAACACATCAACATGCATTGAACAAGATATATACAAATGAAAATGAAATAGTTCATAAGAATATGTGTAAGTTAAAAAGGATACATCGCAAATAAAACAACATTAGGCCTTCTATATTAACACTATATGCATGAAAACATGTCAGCTTTGAGTTTTATTAAAAGTGATAGTTCCAATCATACATACAACATTTGGTAAGCCACTAGCCCCAATATTGGAATGTTAAGTCTAAAACACCTGCTCCTCTAAAGAAGTATAGTCCCTCTACACTGTGGAGAAGCCAAGGCTCACATAAAACTCCCAAGCTCTCTCTAAACCTAAGCCTAGCCAAAATATTGGGTCCCAAAATACTGTTAGAAGAGTTATGAGGATATATTTATAATGAAGAGGGGTGACTCATGGTAAGCCCCCTTTGTGACTCTTGGAATCCTATCATGAACCTTCAACTTATTACATATGACTCTTCACATTCCAGCAAGGACACTTGGTATTTAACTTTTAAAATAATTAAAAATAATATTACATTTTCGAATCATACTAATATGAGACAAAATAGGATATAGACAACCTAAAAGCCTAAAAAGACAAAACACTGTGATGCTCGAGTCAAGGTGAACTCAATCCGGGAAAATTCAACTTGGTGTCTCTTGGTCACATACTCATGCCAGTCTTGGAATCATGTGATGGTCTCCCAAAACAGTGAGATAGTGTCCCGCTGGAAGTGGACTCTTGCCTCCATAGCATCCAGGTACAATGTCTTGGAACTGGTCTTGACCTCTTTCTCAATTAGGAGAAAAATTGTTCTAATCTGAACCAGGTCGTCGATGTAAGTCTGGAAGTTATGTCTATTGAACTCCAAGTCCTCCCGGGTGGTCATCTGCTCCAACTTCTCCAAGTACTGATCAATCTCCTGCCAAACTTGTCGTTTGCATTTAGTCTCAGTGAGTGTAGCAACTGATGGGATCCAATGGGTTCGCACCATGAAATACAAACTACTATATATTTGTACATATGAGGCCTAAATGTTTCCAATGAATGACGCAAGCTTCTTTTTAATTCTGGATCAAAATCCAAAATATTTCTTTCTATAGCTTCATCTATTGCTTCATCTTCTTCACTAGTGTAGGAGGTTCCTCCTTGTATCGCATTGTCCACTCATCCATAAGGGTGATGGAAGGTTGTACATTCTTAAGGATCTTGAAAAAATCTCATCTCTATCATTGAAATTCATGTAAGTAGACAACTGCCTTATGAACGGTCACCAAATCTTCATAAAGGTCCTCCATAGTGTCTCCAAGTGTGGATACTTCATCAAGTATCACTGCTCTTATCTCCTCCTGGTAAACCTATGTGGAAGGTGCAATTTGCAATGATGTATGGATTTTATCATTGTCTTGCCAGACTTCCTGTAGATTCTGAGACAGCTGCTTATTCTCGGCCACAAAATGCTGAGAGTTAGATCTCATTGCTCGTGCAAAAGCCAAGTTAGCATTAACAATTTCATTTGGATTCCTATTGATATCCACCATTATCGCCATTTCTATCACAAATGTAGATGATTCATGATCATACGGGAAGTGATTTATCCATAATTGTACAATATTCTTTTGCAGTTCATCAAATAACAGATTATACACATCCATCACCAGGTCATCATCAAGGGAAACTATATCCCATTCCTTGCTCGAGGTTGGCTCTGGGGCTGGAGGTGGTGGAGTCTGAATGGTGACCTGTTATGCACTATGAATCAAGTCCACTTCTTCATCTTGTGGCTCTGGTCCCAAATCCTTTTCTACAATTTCAATCAACTGCTAAATCTATCGATCAAGCTACCAATCGTGCATCTGTTCGCTCACTCCTTCTGCAGTTGGATTATCCTATACCTTCTTTTCAACCTGTATGGGTGTCGTCTCTTCTGTTATGGAACATTTCCTTCCTTATTCTTCTTTCTTATTCTTATTAATTTTTTCTCTTATTCTTAACTCTCGTTCTTCCCTTTGTTAGCACTCCACCAGTTCTCCGAAGGATGAAAAGGATACTGACAAAGGTAACCACAGACCACTTTGACCTAGTAGCTATCCCTACCAGGCTGAGAGGGATCTCTTAATGAGATCACAACCAAGTATTGATTGTGACATGAAATATATTAGGCTAGATATGATAGGATCAGGTAGGTTTTAAGAAATTTATGGTTTGATGATGGACTAGGGATGAAACCAAGTAGCTAGGTCTAGGGATCAAGGGGTTTACCGCTGCAAATATATAAAGGAGCAAGGTAGAAATGGATTTATGATGGATTATGGTTTTGTAGGTATATTGGTGAGTTTGAAAATGTAGAGGGATTTAATGAGCGTGTTCATTCATGAATTCATTAAACTGGAAGCATGAAACACAAAATGACATTTCCATATAAATAGAGCTAAATTAATATAATTATGCCTATGAATTGTAAGAAAAGCCACTGAAGATACAATATATGAAAGAGGAGCTATATATATTTCAATAAAGACTATAACAAAGAAGATATATTATCATAAACTCACTACACATGAATTCCTAGATAATAGTTGCAACTGCATCCTTTGATTTCTGAAAATGAAAGTGAAAGTACAAGCTAGAAAGGTTACAATCCTTTGATGTACAACCAACCAAATGACTATGAAAATGATAGATATAGACCAAAACAACATCTCCCCTCTCTTAGGATTAGAATCCATCAATTTTGGAGTTGATTACAAGATAAGCTCAACAAAACCCTAATCTCTAGTGGAGGTTAACCAATTCACCTCATCATAGGAAAGTAGATATATCTAACCAAAATGACATTAAAAAGCATGTATCTACCCTAATTTACCATTTACCGGCTCAATTAGATCTCGTGACATCATCATTTCATCAATTACATCACTAAAAAGTCAAACTACGTCAAAATTTCAATGAAAATTTCCTTCTGGAGAAAGTGTAGTGAAATCAGGAGAAAGTATAGTGAGCTAGAAGAAAGCGTAGCAAGCTGAAGAAAAATTACTTTTGGAGGCCTTCTAGATGTCTAAATCAGGATCTGAAGGTACCATTGGAAAGCTCTAGATGTCTTATACATGGTAGGCTCATCAATCACTCAAAAGGGTGGCTCCTAGCCCTCCAAAAGTTCATTCTCCCAATAGTACTCAGAAAGCGTAGCGTGGCCTCCAAAAACAGGGCAAAAAGGTGTTTTTTTGCATGTTTTTGGGCATTTTGACCCCCCAAAAGTGGCTGACATCGCTCAACCACTGAATAGGACTGATGTACTCATCAAGAGGAATCCAAAAATGCTGATTTTTCATCCAATGGACCTCCCCAAAAAAATCGTAGCGTGCCCCACACTACGCTTTTGCCAGTATGTGTTATTTTTCAAATTTCCAATTTTGACCAAAATGTCACAAAAAAACAAACTTTTCCCCAAAATTCCTCAAAATTGGTCCGGAGGTGCCTCATGAGGTATATTATCCCAATAAAGAAGCATCATCAAGAATATCCAAGTTATCCTTCTCATTTTGACATTTTAGGATTTCCTTAAGTTTAGCTTGCAATTGTTTGACTTTGACAATACAAATTTTCTTTCTTGCATAGTAATGGTAAACCATGTGTTTTTGCATCTTGTTTTCCCTATTGGACTTTCCAAGGAGCTTCTCCAAGTGAATATTTAATTTCTAAAGCCAAAAATCCTTGTTTTCATTGATTTCCATGGCTAGTCTTTCTTTTAAACTCAGCTCCTCATCTGGTGGATTTTTCTCTTTTTCCTTCTGCAATGGTCTTTCGAGACCCATAGTCCTTGATATTTTCCTTGTCACTTGCTCTTCATGCTTCTCTAACTCTTCAGTGTGAATCACTGCTTTGGCTTTCACATCATGCATACTAATCTCATACTCACTTTTCTCTAAATACAATTGTTTTGCCTTCAACTGATTATTTTCTTGTTCTAAGAAGGAAATGATGAAATTAGCCCTTTCCAAGTTGTCTCAGATATCTTTGATCAGATAATATTTCTCCTTGATGATCTTATCTAGGTTTTCATGTTCTTCACTGGCCTCCAAGTCTACTAAGTCAAAGTCATGCTCCTCGTCATGCATAGATGTCTAATGTTGTGAATGTAATTCCTGCTCCGTTGAGGCGGGCTTGACACCTTCCTCAATTTGAGGAGAAAACACAAGCCTTCTGCCTCTATGATATGTTTTAGTGACCTCAATCTTCCTCCTCATTGAAACTGTGCTAGGTGTGCCAACCTCCACATGTCTAGATGGTGTTGATGGTGTTGATGGTGTTGATGGAGAACTAGGGCTAGTAGGTTGGCCCTAGAATTCAAAAAGACATCTTCCTGCATGAAAGTTTCCCAAGTGATTCTCTTCTTCTCAAGCTGCTGTAAAAAAATTATATTGACCAGAGCATGGTGGAAGAGATTTCTTTCAAGACTACTATGCTTATGTTGAGCTTTTTCTGCCATCTTTTCCAAACTTCTGTAGAGATAACAGGGAAAATTGAGTGGCTTTACCCCTTTGAAATGCATAAGAAGTATGACATGATACCAATACAGTTTAGAAAACCTCACCTCACAGGTGAAGTACCTCATGATTATCTTCATGAGTGGTTTGTAGTTATCAAGGAGGTTCCCAACAATAGAACTCTTCTTCATGTGTTGTTGATGATGTCTTCCGAGACAGGGCTAATAATTTTGAAGGGCTAGATCTTGGTTCTTAAACCATTTTCACCATGATTTGGCATGCATGTGGCCTCAACTACTATATTAAATTTCTCCTACCCCTACAATTTTTACTTTGTCCCTTTTGAGTTGAGTGGCAAACAACTTGGTCAATGTGGCATTTTATTTAACTTTCTCAACTAGTTAACAAAAAGGAAGACACCCTACTGCTTGAAAAAAGTTCTTGGATAGTGGTGTAGAAATCATTTCAAGGGTGGTTAAGGGCTCATGTCTTATCACCTAGCCTCCCTTGTTATAGGTTTTATTTTCCTCCATTTGGTTGTTTACAAGGGGAAAAACCCTAATATGACAAAATAGGGGAGGGGAGAAAAGGGATAGGATGAGTGGGTTAGGGAAGGGAGATAAGAGTGGGAAAATTTAGGGATATGGGAAGGGGTCTTAGGGAGCTTCAGGAAGTGAAATGGAGTGAAATGAGAGAGGGTAATGATCTAGGAAATTTTAACACAGTACTAGCTAGGAAAACTACTCAAATTTGGAGAATTGGGCTAGGATTTAGGGTTTGGGGCTTGGGAAATGGAAATGAGGGGATTTGAATGTTTTGGGGGATGGTTTAGAGTGTGAAGAAGGTTAAAAAATCTGTGGGAGAGTGATTTTGTCTTGAAAACCCTTCAAAAGATAGGGCTATCCAATAAAACACAGCATGGAGGTCAATGGAGGGTTTACACACTAAACCAAGAAATTGAGCTGAAAGGAGGGGTTTGATGAGGTGATAATTACTTGTCCCATAATGTTAAACACTGTGATATCCTTCAGAAGCCTTCAAAACTTTCTTTAATTCCACTAGGAGATAAAACACAGCCTTGGGAAGAAAGTGTAGCATGGAGGGAAAAAAGCGCAACATGGCTGCTTTTGGCACCAAATTTGGAGTGTAATTGACTTTATTTTTCTTAATTTGTACTTGATTATGGATGAAAAATATTCTTCAATGATTTGAATACAAAAATGAGTTGAATCAGCCTTTTATAGCTTGTGGTGGTCACTTTTCTTCATGGTAATAGGATGGCTCACTACATGTCCTTTTCACATTGTTTTGTAAACTTGTAAATTTGACACTTTCTTTGTAGATCTGGGAACATAATGAACTTATTGAATATTGAAACATGAATTACATTGGAAATCAAACTTTATTGAACAAAATTACCTATTACCATTCCTCCAATTGCCAGATTTTATGCATGGAATGACATATTTCGTGATCTTGAAACCCTAATGACCTAATGGAGACACTGAACTGAATGAAATCATGATAGTGATGACTGAAGCGATAATGATAAATTTTCAGTGATGATACACTGAGATGAGTGATGACAAGGAGCAGCATGTGAAAAATTTTAAAGGAGTGGAAATAGCCCTAGGCACACTATCCAGTGACAAAAATTTTACTTGAAGACCTAATGAAATGACAAAAAAATGACTATGAGACCCTAACAAAACATGATAAGAGCCCATTTGATCACTTGTGATAGACTGTATAGACTGACACTAACATTCGCTCCAGCTAGGGATGGAATATCCTTGGAGGTGTCAAGAACATCGTAGACCAAGTAGCCTAACCATTGGGCAATGGAGTCAAAATCAAAAGACGAGACTAAATAATGAAAATTGACTCAAAATTTAAATGAATTGAATTTTATTGAACCTTGAAATAAATGGAAAATCAATGGAACTTTATGGCCTTCACTTCGGGCTCCACGCTCCGATGATTCTCTACTTTACACTTTAGCAAAAAAATTGAATTGATTTGTACAATGGAATTAATAAACCTCCGAAATCTGCTCAAAAAAACTAGTTTTTGAGAAGCCTACCATTGACTGGTCCACCAATGCAATCTTTTCCATTCATTTCATCGAATAGATAACCATGTTTTCCTCTTGAGGATAAAATTTTGTATGGACCTTTCCATAAGTTCTCAAATTTACTGTGTTTCCCTTTCTCTTCATTTCTAGCATCCCAACGGAGAACCACATCACCAATTTTGAAATCATATGATTTTGTCTTGTGGTCATATACCTTATTTTTCCTCCCTTGAAGCTTAGAGGTGTTTTGAAACACCTCATTCCTATTTTATTGAAGATGGATCATCTGATTGATCTAGTGCTGCACATCATTCACTTCACTACCTGCTTCATGTAATAGTTTCATAACTAGGGCAACAAGTGATGTAGGGAAAACATTGTCAACACCATATACCAAGTGAAAAGGAGACATACCTATTGACTTCTTACTACTCACTCTGTCTGCCCAAAAAGCATTAACAATATTCTTATGCCAATTCTTCTTGTTCACCTCCAACATATTATTTATAATTTTGACCAAATATTTATTTGAATATTTGGCCAATCCATTACCTTGCGGATAATATGCGGTTGAGTGACCAAATTTGATGTTGTTTTTCTCATAAAACTCAACCATTTTATTAGAATTGAATGCAGTCAAATTGTCTGTAAGGATTTTGTGAGGACAACCAAACCGAGACAAAATATTAGTCTCTAAAAACTAAATAATGACTAAATTAGTAGATTTCCTTGTTGGGATCACTTCGATCCATTTGGTGAAGTAGTCGGTAGCTATCAAGATCCACTTATGTTGGGCAGAAGATTCAAGGTGGATTTCTCCAATGAAATCAATGCCCCACTGTTGAAATGGCGCTTGCATGGATATAGGCCACAAAGGTAGCAGGAGAAGCTTCCTCTTACCTTGAAATATCTGGCATTTGAAATAGCTCATCACGGTTTTATAAAAATTTGCAAAGAGAGTAGGCCAATAATAACCTACCCTCAACAACTTATTTTCCGTAGTTTTCCAAAAAAATGACCTCCACAATATCCCTTGTGGAAATCAATAATTACCTCCATGGCTTTATTTTATACCAGACAATTTAACAAGACACCTCCTGGGTCTTTCCAATATAGAGCGTTGTCTAAAATGCAATACTTGGAACCTTTCAATTTTAATGATCTACCCTTACTTTTAGACATGTCTAGAGGAGGATTAAGATGCTGAAGAACATAAATGATGTCGAAATACCAAGGAGATGAGATAAAAATTTCTAATACTTGCATGAGTGAAGCATCATCTTCTTCTTCGGACAAAACTAAAATGAGATTGATGTCAAGTGCATGTTTATTGGATTCAGCCATCAACTTGGCCAACCCCTGACCTTTGATTAGATTTGTAGGCTTGATCTCAAGGTCATACTCTAACATGGTTGCTATCCATTTTCCTCTTCTACCTTCTGGATCAGTTTTCATTAGGACATCCTTCACTGCTACATTAGGAACACATGCTAGAATGTGTGAATGAAGGATGTACACTCGAAAGTACTTTAATACCTTGACTAGGGCCAAGGTTTTTTTCTCAATGATGTTATATATAAAGGAAACATATCTAATGGTACATTTGAAGAAATAAATGGGTTTCTTGGTCTTATCCTTTTTTCGCATCAAAATAGCAGCCAAAGTATGTTCAGAGGAAAATGAAAATATGATGAAATGAATGGAATAGACGGGGCTGATCAAAATAGGATTTTTTTTCAAGGCAAACTTTACTGAATTAAAGGAATTTTTAGCATCCTCCAACCACCTTACCTCACTATCCTTTTTAATCATATTGGTCATCTCTCGAAGACGCTCGACAAGATTTGGGACAAATGTTCTCAATATATTCATCTTACCATTAAAGGCTTCGATCTCCTTCTTGCTCTGTGGAAAATATATTTGCTGATAGGCTCAATCAGGGAAGGATCAATATGGATACCATATTTGGAGATGATATGGCCAAGAAGCTTGCCCCCCTCCATGGAAAAAAGACTCTTTTTGGGATTGACTGAAATCCTGAATTTCCTACACTTCTGAAATACAATTCTCAAATGATATAAATGCTCATCATCAGAATGGGAGAAAATAGTCAAATCATCAAGTTACACTACTAGGAAAACATCCTTTTCATTTTAGAACGCAATGTCCATCGCCTGCTGAAAAGTGGCTCCTGCATTCTTGAGCTTGAATGTGCCCCAAAGTGTCGTGAAAGAAGTTTTGTCTTGGTCATCCTTATGCACTAAGATTTGATTATATCCTGAATATCCATTAAGAAGCGACGTTTGAGAGGACCCAACCACTCTCTGTAGGATATGGTCCATCTTAGGAAGGGGATAGTTATCTTTTGAAGACACCTTTAAATTCAAGTTTCTAAAATCAATAGAAAGACGAATTTCTCCCATTTTCCTTCTCACCGGAACAAGATTTGACATCCATTCTAAAAATCTAATGGGAACAATGATACCAACTTTAATAATTATGTTTACCTCTTTCTCTATTAATGACAACAATCTTGGGTTAATTCTTCTCAACTTTTGTGTCAAGGGCTTTTGATCAGGCTTGACCGGAATTGTATGTTGAATAATATTTTTGTCATATAATTTAATATATGCATAGTTCCAAATAAATAGATCAGAAAAATCAGATAAAAAGCTATGTATTTATATTTCATCTCTCGAGATAAGGATTTGGACAGCTTAACCATTTTGGGATTTTCTACTGTTTCAATATTCACATCTTCGGCACCTTTCTCGATAGGAACCATGGTCGGATTTATGGAAATATCATCTTGATCGAAAAACTATTCCAAAGGTACAAGACCCCTTGGAATTTTATTATCTTTCAGCTGTAGCACATCAACCTTAGTAGCCTCGATCACTTGATCATCTTTATCATATACTTCATCAATATGAGAATTTTCAAACTCACCTTCAATCTGCAGAAAATTATTCACCTGTTTTTTATCCCAGAACACTTTCCAATACCTCAAGTTTTTAGGAATACTTGGTATGTATTTGACATGAATTTCAAACTTCCTATTAGAGAATATTGGAATCTTAAAGTTACTTGTTGCTGTAGCAAGCGAATCTGCCATAATATTTTGACTTCTTGGTACAACTGACAACGTATATTCAGGAAAAATTTTGAGAATGTCAAGTACAACATTTCTATATGCTTTCTTCCTTTGATGCATTGCCTGGTATTCCCCTTTTACCTACTTAATTACAAGCTCAGAATCTCCATGAACAAAAATTATTTTTGCACCTAGATTTTTTCAGAATTTTGAGGCTGGTGATCAATGCCTCATACTCAGCTTCATTATTGGAATAATCGATAGCAAGCTTATAGGAACACAGTCTAACATTTTTTGGAATTTTACCTGATTGATGAATTGGACTACATATCAAGATTTTGATGCCTGCCCCATCTTTCCCTAAGTCACCACCAAAATACATGGTCCAAAGACCATTCTCATCATTAGGAAGTTGGAACTCTATAGTTTGATTTGTTTCTTCCTTTTGGGCCACTTTTTCAACCTGTTTAGTTCCTTTTTTCTGATTTTTCTGATATATGCTCTGAAGTATTAGGTTGATTGCCTTATCCTTCATCTAAAGCTGCTCGGACACAATTTGGAATTTCTGGAATTTCCTCAACTTCTATAATCTGACTATATAAATAATCAAAAACACTATCATTAAACAAAATAATGAACTCAATATTAGTATGTACATAATTCATAGGGTGATTGTTTGGTTTCTCTTTACTGGTGATCATATACTTCATTTTTGTCTCCCAGTACAACTTCCTTAGTTGCCCAAAAACTGGGATGGTGGCATAAGAGAAATCCAATTACAGAGTACCTCTTAACTTTTCTCCCTGTGACCTTCATAGTAGCATGGCATACCACAGAGGTATATTGACTACTACCACATCCATTAAGACATTTTTAGCAGTAATTTTCTCAAGTGAAACTACCAAGTCTTTTACAAGAACGAGACAATGTACTCTACTAGAATCAAAAGAGTAAAGATCGTGGTAAGGTACGGTTATGTCCAAGCCCAAGTTTTCCATGGTGGAATTTGGCATCAGGTTATAAGGAGCTCTAGAATCAAGCATATCATTATGGAGGATACGCCGATGAATCCTAAAACTGAGATGAAATGGGGGAACTTGACTATCTTCTAGTTAAACATCTATGGATCGACCAAAAAGGAGCTCAGGTTGATCATCCTCAACATTAACCATATATGACATAGGGTATACTTTCAAAATTTTAGCAACATGAGATTTGTATTGGTTATTTTTCACAAGCTCGGTCAAGGGGATAGAAAATTTCAACTTAGAGATTTCATTTTATAAGCTAAATAGTTTGGATTGTTAATCTACCTCTTTTACAGCAGTGTCCCTCTTGTCGGGTTGGTGTTTTTTTTCATATTCCTTATTTTTCCCTTATTTCTCTTTGTTTGGTGTACTTTTAGATTCTTGGTTTTTCTTGGTTTTATTTGTTGTTGCAAGCTCCTTTCCCTTGTTTTTACTAACTTGGGGATTTTTCTTGGGTTGAGTATATTTTTTCTGAGTTATCCTCTTTTGGATAGGAGTAATAGGAACATCTAGGTTTCTTAATGTATACTGCCTTTGTTCTGAGCTAATATTATTAATATAGCCCTGTTGATAGTCATCATGATGTACCTCCAACTCATCATCATTTGCAAGCATACAATCTTCATCTTTCGGTAAATCTATTTTCTCAATGTATTCTTCATCCTATGTAAGGAAAATAGGTTTTCCATATTCTGTGAAGAAATGATTCTCTTTGATAATTTATTCTTCCTATTCAACCCCTTGAGAATAATTTTGCTACAAAGGAGTGGGGATCTTTTGTTGTGTTGGCTACTCTGGAACTCTTTGTTCCCTATGTTTAATCCTAAATTGAGGCTACTGTTGCTTACATTGGAAATTAGGATCCTGAACCTGCGTTTCTAGTTTCCTTTCAGTGATATACATTATATCCACCATCTCTCCATAGTCCTAATTGGAGTATCCAATTTCGCATTAGAGGATGTGGATAGTTCTTCCTTGATTGTCACCTTTATTTCACCTTTGGTCTTTGACTTTTTGATAGTCAAATTTTCTTTGACACTAACTGCATTTTTCTGCATCTCCTCAAGTGTTGTAGGACTTGTTTCTCAGAGCTGATATGCCATATCCAGATCAAAAGCATCCAGATAGTGCAAGAGAGCCAAACCTGGAGGAGGCTTGATATCATTGGGGATTGAGTTATATACCCAGTTAAATTGAGCATTAAAATCCTGAACATACTCATTAGGATTTCTTTTTAATTTTTCATATTCGGAAAGAATTTGAAGTGGATTCTTTTTCACTTCCCATCTAGCTATAAACGCATCAGTTAATTTGTATGGATTTCCTATGGAATTGGAAATCAAAGAATGGAACCATGTTTTTACATCCCCAAAGAATCTTTGGGCAATGATTCTCATTTATGCATCATCGGCATCAATCTCCTCTAAATCAATGAAATCAGTGAATTTCACTAGGAGTTGTCTGGCTCTAATCTTTGAAGTTTCATCGAAGAGAGGAAGTATTTGAACATAGCCCTGTGGTAAGGGTGCAAGTAGACTAGGTAAAATTAGCGGTGCAAATCTTGCCATGAACCCTGATGAGTGTGGTGCAGGAGTAACAATGGGAGTGGTAGGATGAGAAGGTGTATGAGGAGGAAATAGAGTAGAAGGAATGGAAGAAGAGGCAACAACTGATTGACATGGCCTGGGAGTGAACAAAGACTCTTGCTGATATTGGATGATAGATTTTTCAGATGTATATTGGAGCTGGATAGTGAATTTTTTAAGTCTATCAAACTGACTCCAGAATTTCCTATCAAAATGTGACTCAGATTTGGATTCTTCAGATAATGTGCTATCTTAAAGCTTTAGGGAATAAAATACTATTTTTGATAATTATTTAACTTCATAAAACCTGAAGGGATCAAACACTATTTCAGACAAGGAATTTTCCGACTTTGATCTACACAAATATAATTCAAATTTCACATCAAATGGAATATCTTCAAGGCATAAAATTTTTGCAGGTAATGATGTATACCTTATCAATGAAGATGGACCTGAGAGAGTGCTCTGATCTATAATTTCTGATGAGTTTCTTTGGATCTTCAACTAGAGAAGCTAGATGTGGATCACGATTCAATCTTGTGTATCTTTTCGAAGTTAGAATTTTCTTGGTTTCTGCACTCGTCTCTCTCCAATTTTGAATCATCCTTCACGAACATTAGGGATTATCACCCACATGCCTAGAATTTGATGAAAAGTATTAGTACACCCATGGAAGATATGTCACTTCATCCCCAACAACGGTGCCTGAATGTTAGCACTCCACCAGTTCTCTGAAGGCTGAAAAGGAGACCGACAAAGGTAACCACAAACCACTTTGACCTAGTAGCTAGCCCTACCAGGCTGAGAGGCCTCTCTCAATGATATCACAGCTAAGGATTGACTATTACATGAAATATTTTAGGCTAGATATGATAGGCTCAGGTAGGTTTTAAGAAATTTAGGGTTTGGTGTTGGATAAGGGATGAAACCAAGTAGCTAGGTCTAGGGATCAAAGGGTTTATAGCTATAAAGATATAAAGGATCAAGGTAGAAATGGATTTATGATGGATTTAGGATTTTGTAGGTATATTGGTGAGGCTGGAAAGGTAGAGGGATTTAATGATCATGTTCATTCATGAATTCATTAAACTGGAAGCATGAAACACAAAATGACATTTCCATATAAATAGAGCTAAATTAATAGAATTATGCCTATGAACTGTAAGGAAAGACACTAAAGATGAAAGAGATGAAGAAGGAGTTATATATCATTCAATAAATAATATAACAGAGAATATCCATGATCATAAACTCACCGCACATGAATTCATAGATAATATCTACAACTGCATCCTTTGATTTCTGAAAATGAAACTGAAAGTACAAGCTACAAATATTACAATCCTTTAATTTCCAACCAGTCAAATGACTCTAAAAATGATATATATAGACCAAAAGAACATCACCCCTCTCTCAGGGGTCGAATCCATAAATTGTGGAGATGATTACATGATAATTTCAACAAAACCCTAATCTCTAGTGGAGGTTAACCAATTCACCTCATCAGAGGAAAGTAGATACATCTGACCAAAATTACATTAACAAGCATGTATATACCCTAATTTACCATTTACCAACTCAATTACATCTCATGAAATCATAATTTCATCAACTACATCATTAAAAATTCAAACTAGGTCAAAATTTCAGTGAAAATTTCCTTCTGGAGAAAGCGTAGCGAAATCAGGAGAAAGTGTAGCAAGCTAGAAGAAAGCATAGTGAGCTGAGAAAAATTGACTTTTGGAGGCTTTCCAAGTGTCCAAATAAAGATATGAAGGTACCATTGGAAAGCTATGGATGTTTGCTACATGATAGGCTCATCAAGCACTCAAAAGGGTGGATCCTAGCCCTCCAAAATTTCACTCTCCCAAGAGTGCTCAGAAAGCGTAGCTTGGCCTCCAAAAACAAGGCAGAAAGGTGATTGTTTGCATGTTTTTGGGCATTTTGACACCCCAAAATTGGTTGACATGGCTCAACCAATAACTAGGATTGATGTAATAATCAAGAGAAATTAAAAATTGTTGAGTTTTAATCCAATGGAACCCCCCAACAAAAGCATGGTGTGGCCCACACTACGCTTTTGCCAGTATGACTGCTTTTTCAAATTTCCAATTTTGACCAAAATTTCACAAAAAATAAAATTTTCCCCAAAATTCCTCAAAATTGGTCCATAGGTTCCTCATGAGGTATATTATGCCACTAAAGAAGCATAAAAAATAATCTCCAAGTTATCCTTCTCATTTTGACTTTTTAGGGTTTCCTTCAATTTGGCTTGCAACTATTTGAGTTTGACATTCCAAATTTGATTTCTTGCATAGTAATGGTCAGCCATGTGTTTTTGCATCTTGTTGTCCCCGTTGGCATTTTCAAGGAGCTTCTCCAAGTGAGTATTGACTTTCTCAAGCCAAAACTCTATGTTTTCATTAATTTCCATGGTTATTCTTTCTTCAAAACTCAACTCCTCATTTGGTGGATTTTTCTCTTTTTCCATATGCAATGCTCTTCTGAGACCCATAGTCCTGGGTCTCTTCCTTGTCACCTTCTCTTCATGATTCTCTCACTCCTCAATGTCAACCACTGCTTTGCCTTTCACATCATTCATACTAACCTCAAACTCACTTTTCTCTAAAGACAACTATTTTGCCTTCAGTTGATTGTTTTCTTGTTCTAGGAAGGAAAAATTGAAATTAGCCCTTGCCAAGTTGTCTTGGAGCTCTTTGATCTCATCATATTTTTCCTTGATGATCTTCTCTAGGTTTGCATGATCTTCACTGGCCTCCAAGTCTACTAAGTCAAATTCATGCTCCTCAACATGCATAGATCTCATGTTGTGAATGTAATCCCTGCTCTGCTGATGTGGGCTTGGCCCCTTCCTCAATATGAGGATAAAACACAAGCCTTATGCCTCTCTAATATGTTTTAGTGATCTCTATCTTCCTACTCATTGAAAATGTGCTAGGTGGGCCAACCTCCACATGTCTAGTGTTGAAATTTGCAACAATCAACAATGAAATTGGCATCTAGAAACAACATGACAACACACACACTAGTGTGGGACCACAGGTCATGTAGTGATGGGTCCTAGCGATACATTAGTGTGAAAGCTAATTTATTTAATAAATTGGAAATGTGTCTAATTTATTTATCCCTTAATTAAATTGGACAATAAATTGTAATCTTATCTCATAAACACTTGTAATAGTTAACTGAGTGTGAGAGACTCAGTTAGCTCATGAATTTCGAGTTGAGGGTGGTTGGTGAGGCATTCAAAGTGATTATATGTGTTATACTAGAGCAGTTAAAAAAGACTAAAATTCCTAGGCTGAAATTCCTAAGGAATAGGGAATTCATTCCTCATGAATTGTGTGAGCAAGGAAGGCTGAAGAAAGGTTCATAATTGGCTAAGTGTTGGCCCGATTTTGTCTGGATCGGTGTGAGATGATTAATAGATTGCAGGAGACTCTTGTGAGAAGAGTGCATTGTAATTGTTTCATGATTCCTTTGTGAATACAAAATATAATATAGAGGGGCTTTGAGCAGTAAGCTTTCCCTGGGAAATATCTGTGTTGTGGTTTGATTTTCTTCTTTCTTTACTTAATATCATTGGTGATTGTGTTTAATTTCAGCAATTGATTTGTAGAAGGATTCAATATCTAGCTTTAGTACATCATTAGATCATATTGAATCCATTGATATACATATGTTTGTATAATTTCTACATGGTATCAAAGCATAGGAAATCACTATAGTGAAGGAGAAGTTGAGTTTGGGACGGAATAGAATTGGAATTCGCAAAAGGTATTCCTGGTGTGACAGGCGATTCAGGATCGAAATGGCTTTCAATGGATTGAGATTGGAGTATGCACTCGAGGGAACCTCTAACTATATTGCATGGAAAGACAGGATGGAGGCAGTACTGGAGGAAAATGGGTTGAAATAATTTATTGACAATGATGTTCCCAAACCCGTTGTAGCCGATGGTGCAAATCTTGATGCTTGGAAAAAGAAGTTTGCAAAGGTGAGGAGGATCTTATTCGAGGGAGTATGAGACCACATTGTCTCAAGTATCCATGCAAAAGAAACTCCATATGAAATGTGGGAGGATTTGGCAAAAAAATTTCAGAGCAGTAGTGATCATAGAAAATTTGCACTGAAGGACAAGCTCAAGAAAATCAAAATGGAGAAAGGTGACACTATTCCGATATATTTAACAAAGTTTTTCCAATGTCGGGATGAGATTGGGAGCGTCGTAATTACTGTTGCAGATGATGACTTGGTGAGCCTAGCTCTTCTATGACTTCTCAATAGTTGTAATAGTTATCAGGACTCTGTCAATGGGAGGGAGAAACTTCTAGATTAGGAACGGATTTTGTCGGATTTGGTGCAAGAAGAATTCAAGCGGAATACTAGGGATGGATCTTCATCTAAGACATATGATGAAGAAAATTTTTCCTTGGTTGGTAAGGCGAAGAATGGGAAGGGAAAGAAATATGATTCCAAATCTGAGACCGACGAAGAAGGAAAGGAGCGTGACATGTCCAGAGTGAAGTGTTTTCACTGTCACGATCATGGACATTATGCCACTAATTTTCCACAAAAGAAGAAGAACAAGAATGCTTCAGGATATGCAGCTGGTGAGCCGTTGGCCTCACAATTTGAGTTGGAATTCTTGCTAATCGCATGCATGGTGTCAAGTGAAATGGGATCAGGGTGGTACTTGGATAGTTGTGCATATTTCCACATGACGGGAAACAAAGAACTTTTCAGTAGCTTGTAGGAATTGGACCCCTAGATGCATATCGAAATGGGTGATGACATAAGGGTTAGATGTTGTGGAATTTATCTTGGAACACTAGTAACTATATGAAGCCTTTCTAATCATTTTCAAGGGCTAGATGTTGTGGAATTTATCTTGGAACACTAGTGTATTCAGTGATCTTGGCAAGAACTAGTAGACAGAGTTTGCAGCTATTGTGGTGCGATTCATGTGGTATGTGTTTTAGCAGTGTTTTTTCTTATTTTATCGTATGTTTGAAATTATTTTTCCTTCCATATTTCATTTCCATGTCTTATGTGATTGATTTCTAAGTTTGATAAGCAAAATTCATTGATTTCAATGCGCTGTTTTGGAGAAGTTATCACAGTTTATGTTCACTTTTTTCTGATATAAAATAATTCATTATTCCCATGATTGTTTTGAAAACCTATCAATCTATCATATTCACCAGGATACCTTGAAAGTGTTAAAGTGTGTGCCTACCTTACCCCATTACATTTCGACAAGTCTAATTTTCAGAGCCCTGACCTAGTTTTTCCTAGACCTAATTCACCATCCAACACCAAATCCAAATCAATCAAACCCTAGAGCCTACTATACCTAGCCTAAAATCTTCATGATCCAGTCATTTTGGCTATCATCTCATTGAGAGAGTCCTCTTAGCCTAGTAGGAATAGCTACTAAGTTAAATTGGTCTGTGGTTACCTTTACTGGTCTCCTTCTTAGCCTTTAGAGATCTGGTGGATTGTTAACATGTTCCAAATCATATGAGCTTAAAGGAGTTTATTTTGAATGAATATCATCAAAGTCCATATGTAGGAAATTCCAGATATCAAAATATGCTAACAGCAATTAGGAAAGACTATTTCTAGCCATGGATGTGTAAGAACATTGTTGAATACTTGACCAAATGTCTAGAGTGTTAGCAGGTCAAAGTGGAGAAAAAACACCCAAAAGGGTTGCTTCATCCTATCCCTGCACTGGAGTGGAAATGAGAAGTCATTTCACTTGATTTCATCATAGGATTACCAAGCAGTAAAAGACATAATGATTCAATTATGGTGGTGGCGTATAGGCTCAACAAGGTGGCTCATTTCATACATGTCCAGTCAACTTACAATACTGTACAGATTGCTGACATATTCATGAGAGAAATATTTAGACAACACAATATTTCGAGATTCATCATCCCAGATCATGATGTGAATTTTACATCAGCATTCTGGAAGTAAATATTCACTGGCTTGGGGACACAAATCCAATTTAGTACCGCCTATTATCCTCAAATGGATGGACAGATGAAGAGGGTGAATAAGATATTATAAGATATGTTGCGCATGTACGTGATGCAGAAACCCACAAAGTGGGAATATTATTTGCATCTAGTTGATTTTTCTTATAATAACGGATTTCAAGAATCCCTAAAGATGAGTCCTTTTGAAGCATTGTACAAAAGACAATGTCGAACCCCCATAAATTGGAGTAGTTCAGAAACCAAATTGATGCTTGGAACAGACATTTTGGAGGAGATGGAACGAGAATTAAGAAATATTAGACATAATTTAAAAGCAACCCAAGATAGGAGAAAGGTATATGTAGACCGAAAAATATCTTTTCATAAATTTGAGGTAGGTGACCACATATATGTGAGAATTTAACCCAATAAGAGCACTATGAGGTGGAATACTTATGCCAAATTGGCTCCCAGGTATAGTGGACCATTCCAGATCTTGGAATGGATAGGGTTGGTGGCTTATGGACTGGCCCTGCCTAGCCATATATTGGTACATAATGTGTTCCATGTATCTCTATTGAAGCGATACATACATGACCCCAAGAATGTGACACACTGAAAGATCATACATGTAAGTTGTGTTTACATTATGGTTACAAATGAGAAGAGTAATTAATTGAATTAATTATAAAAATATGTTGTTTACAGGTAGAACTGGAAAACAAGTTTGTGGTAGAACCACAGCATATTCTCGACCAGAGAGAAATAATGCTATGGAAGTGAGTTATCCCCCAAGTTAAGGTGCATTGGAAGCACTTTAGCATAGAGGAGGCTACTTGGGAGGATGAAAAATCTATTCGAGAAGATATCTTGAAATTATTTCAATGATCAAGTAACACCGAGGATGGTGTTTACCTTTAGTGGGGGAAGATGTAACACCCTATTTTATTTTAATTATGTTTAACATACTTTTACAAATACATTTGAATTGTTAAGTGAAAGAGAATTAATGAATGTGGTTATTCGTTAATAAGACTTGAGTTTTATTTCATAAATAAAAACTGATAATTATCTTGAGTAATGGATTAACTGAATGGCAAAAGTATTCCAAGATTCCAGAGTAAAAAGATAGGGGCAGTTTCTGACAGTTACTTTTCCCAAAAGGATAAAAGGGAAATCCCGAAGTGGGAAAGGGGTTCTGTTTAGAAAGGGAATGAGGGTTAACAACATCATGTTGTGAATAAAAGAGTTGTCCAGAGCTGGTTATACTAGTGGAACTTTGAGACCCTAAGGAAGTGTAGGCTGGACAGAGTTCCTGAGGCCTAACTCTTGATAATTTTCCTATTTTCTAATACTCTAGTGCAAAGCACGGGGGAGAAGAGGACGTGATCGCCTCTCTCAAGGTTGGGAGGAACCATCAATTTAACCAATATTACAGAGATAAGTATGTGCATGTGATGATAAAGACTTAAAAGTTAGATGAAGTATTAACCTTAGATTATTATTTTGTTAATTGTTTATCTCTGTCTGGTTATGAGAAATATGGTTTCAATTTACTTAAAACAAAGTATAAAACAGACTCTGGTAGTCGAAATAAATAGCCAAGAGAAGTCATGACAGAGAGACTATCATTAAATAATATGTTTTTGGAAACCTTTACAAAATGTTTTCAGATCTAAAACTCAGTATATAAAGGCAAAATATCATATAGTGTAGACTATAGCTACATAATTCAATGATCAACCTTATTATAATAAGCATTAAAATGAACATATAGTGTTGAGGTTCTGGTTTGTCATATAAATAAAATAAAATAAAAATAAACCATACAACATGGGAATACCAGAATGAAAATGTGTTCATATATATAAAAGAGGGATAACCTGAGGAAATGAGGCTCAGAGGTTTAGAGCCGAGCACCATGATGATGGGGCAAGGTCGTGGTCCTCTGGCCATTATGACCTCAGTACCAAAAAGAAGAAAACTATAGCAGAGTTATATTATGTTTACATTTGTAAAAGAAAATTTAAAGAGAACTACAACTACTTCACCATAAGTACTGAACAATGGACATCAAGAAAATACACTCTGTTTAAAAAGCTAAAGTTCTTAAATATGAACCCAGAATGTTTACAGGCCATAAGTCCATAGTGTAGACCAAACATCCGAAGAAATTTATACAAAATAGTTTCAACATGTATAAAGGAAGGTTCACCACAATATTCTATGCATAAGAGCAAGCTGAAATAGAATAAACCTTTTTGTTGATATCATAGGGTTTTTCTATAGAATACCCAGAAAATATAACACAAAAAATAAGTCATACATGTCAGAAAAGTGATAACTACAACGGTCGTTCAGACTCGATTAAGGTGGACACAGTAATAATTTAAAAGGCTAAATATGAAAGCTAGAACAACAAACTACACCAAGAAACTTTCAACTAAATATAAATACCCATAAGTTCCTTGCATGCAAGAGAGGTACAGAGGCCGACTGCTACACCTGTGCATGTAGAAGGTATAGCCCTTAATGAACCATAGTTGTAAACCATAACATGTAGTACATTGAATATCATGTTGTAAGCTTACATGGGTTGGTTGACCTCAAGCCATTGAGCTGAGAAGGAATAACCCCTCCACGATTCCTGTTTTTCCAGAACTGTGAATAAAAAAGAGACAAAGCATGAGAACTATGGCGACTGGGGACTACAAACAAGAATACATACCATTATTAAAAAAATAAAACCTAGTGAGAAATTCCCGAATGCTACCTGTGATGGTCAGGGCAGGAACATGGCACTTCCTCACTTGAAAAATACAAAGGAATGAAAGGATTGTCGTCAGATTCAAGCCAAGAATCATATAACCTTATTTTCCCTGAGCTGAAATAAGTTAATACTAAGAAAATAACTAAGTAATGAAAACCTCTCAGGGGTACAACCATGGAAAAACCCTCTTCAAGATTAAACAACATGGAGAAATAGAGATGGACCAAGTGAAACATGCCTAGAAGCAATGCGGTATCATGTGCGAATAAATGACAGTAAGGATCTGTGAGATGAACAGCTCCACCATGGAATGAATCCGCCGAACCCCGTGACAAAACACAAACAAAACCACTGCATGATGGAAGAGCCCAGCTCGGTGAAGCCGAGGTCTGGCCCATGGAAGAAGGGAAAACCATTTCCAAAGAGCAGAGGTGAGAAGTTGCAGAGCGGTAGCGTGACCAACTCCTCTAGCAGAACAATGAACTGGAACATCGGTGCTCGGGGTGGGTTAGTTATTCTAACCATCCCCGCAATACTCTTGTATGTCGGATCAAATGGGTTCCATATCAATAGCGGATGAAGAGTAGTAATAAATTCAGTGACACACAATTGTCAACTAGATCTCCCATATCGAGGAGACAACCAATGTCTAATTGAACCTATGATAAAACCATAGTAAAGAACCTGCTACGTATGAGTGTGGAATTATCGAAAAATCAACAGTAATTATAATGTTAAACTATATAGCTCCGAATAAAAAACATTATAATGAAAAGCAATCCAAAGTACAAACTCGATATCATTATGTACAAGAACTAAATTCCAACACATGCTGACCATGTGTTGAGCACTAAAGTTGGCAATAGAACTATAGTATAGTTATAAATATGCCTTTGGTTGTTTTATTTAAATTAACACTAAATTGTATTTAGAGTAAATGGTAAGTAAAGTAATTTTTTTTATGTGAATAGTATAGTAGTGACACTATATGACTATTCAATTGAAATATATTCCATTTCTATATATTAATTCGGTAAAGTACAACACATTTCCTTAATGCTAAATATGTAAGTTTTAATTTTTTTGTGGTGGTTTAAATTTCTTTGTTATAATTGTGTTTTGATAATAAAAAAAATTCATGGTTTTCCATGAATTCATGATTTTTTATTAGGATATATATTAATGAGTTATATTTATATGTTAATGAGTTATATTTATTATGTGCGAGATGTTTGTTCAATGAGATAGTTGTAGCCAATGTAGAGGAGAGGAGGAGCACTGCAATTATGAGTTTTATTTTGAATTTATTTATTTCTAACAATTATGTATATAATACTATTTAGCTAGATGAATTTGAAGTTTGTTTTTGATGTCTGGTCACTTGATAGAGTATGCATAAGGTTGCTTCATCAGTGCTCTTTTATGAAACTAAACTACATAAGAAGAAACGTCACTTATTGGATTGTAATATCCTTTTCCATATGGTCGGTTTTCCCCACTTAACTCTCTGAAATAACTCTGGTAGCCTTAATCACTTCATTTTAACCTTTATCAAGAGGGAGGGAAGAGTAATCAATCTGGTTAGTGGGCAAGGGACCTTATTTATAAATTGGAAATTATGGTAATTCTAGCTTACCTTATTATGTTCCCTTTGCATTATTATGGTAATTCTAGTTCCCCACTATGTTTGTTTTGTATTATTCACTTCATCAAATTTATCTTTGTTCTTTTTCCATGAAATTTATCTCTCTCTCTCTCTCTCTCTCTCTCTCTATATATATATATATATATATAAAATCCAATTTTAAGATCACGGAAAAGCCTAACACCAAATTGGTGTATGAGACCCCTTTGTTTGTGGGACAAGGGACCCACCTCCCCACAACGATTTTACTACTAAGACTATGAAGAGTATACATACTCTGCCCCCCTCTGGCTATTAAAATGAAATGATGGACAAAAATAAATATAAATTGCCATAGCCTCGTGGGGCATAGAATAGACGGTAATGAGGTGTACTATTAATGCACTCCATGATGTGAAGGCCATTGGTTCAAAACTTCATGGGGAAAAATCGAGCAATGTAAAATTGCAACAGCTTAAATGCCCCTGAGTAGCAGAGAGCTTTAAATTCCCATGCCCATAAATCACTTAAAATTTCAACAACTTAAATAGTAATTTCTACATCTTAAATACTCTTAAATCCATGTTTCCAAAACCAAAAATTAAACCTGAAATCATCTCAAAACTCACAGAACTTAACAAAAAAAAATATATATAAATTATCATACAAAACTCAGCTTAGAAAAAAAAAAACACACAAACAACATTATTTACCAGGAAGAATGCTGATCACAGATCATTTATACCCTGGATGTGGGTATGGCACTTTTGTGTTGCATGACAAACCGTTGGTTCTTGCTGCTTTTGGCATACTTTTATAGCAGCTGCGGAATAATATTAACATCCCACGGGGAGATGAATTAGCAAGAATGAGGACCTGTTCTCAATTACAAATGAGGAGGAAACCATGTCAATTCCTATATACCATGCTCTTATCCAATTCATAGCGTTAATACGTCATGGGATGGGAGACCACATCGTATAACCACACAAATGTGTGCTTTCCGTGAAATCCATGAATTTTCCACTTTCTTACATTATAATAAATTTTATATTTTATGTCATTATATTATAATGAGTAGATTTGTTTTTTCAGAATTATAAGATATGTGAAAATATTCTTTCGAAAATATTTTTTCATAGGATATGGATATTTTTGAAAAATAAAAATTTTCTATTTAAAATAACAAATTATAAATTAAAATCAAATAATAATTGAATGAATATAAAGTTTATTAAAAATAAGTTTTATTATTAAAATTTAATAACATTTTTTAATAAAATTGAAATTTTTAATAATTTATATGTATATTATTTCTTTTGCAAGAGTATAATCAAATTCAACCATGGTCAAACTAACTCAGTTATGATCTATATTTAAGGTTGACCTATTTTACTAGGTTAATCTATGTTTACTAATTAACTTAAGTTTACTAGGTTTTTCAAATTGACCTATTTTTACTAGTTTGATCTAGGTCCACTAGATTTACTAGGTTGACATAGGTTTACTAAGTTGGCCTAGGTTGACCTAGGTTTAACAAGTTGACTTGGTTGAATTAATTTTACTAGGTTGACAAAGGTTTACTATGTTGACCTAGGTTTACTAGGTTGATCTAGGCTTATTAGGTTTACTACGTTGGCTTACATTTAAGGTTGAGATGCCTTTAGCAAGTTGATGTTTGTTTTTATTATTTACTAGGTCAACCATTAATCCAAGAGGATCCAAAAGGACTAAAGTCCCCAAATTTTGATGGAAACAGTGTTATGTCTAAGAGCTCGATGAGATGATTCCAATGCAACTTGAATCACATCGAATGGAGTCCGTATGAAAAAGTTATGGTGTTTTGAAGTTCACTCCAAACATAAAAAAGTTGGATAGGGTGACACCTGACATGTTTTTATAGTGCCACATGGAAATATAGTATATCCGACATGGAATAATGTGTATTTTACATGTGGCATTGATTCAGTAGTGATGTGGCAAAAAGAGGTTGGCGTAGAACTAAATTATGGCAGTTGACTGGGCTACAAGTCGACCAATGAGAGGTTTCCATGTGGACCAATCAAAGGGCATCATATGGAACCTCAAAAATGGCCAAGATATTCCAGTTATCAAAATGTATTAGAAATTTGGAGTGATGGGGTTTGAGCCCCTGACCTATGTGGGTAAGCCAATGGCCTAACTATTGGGCCACACATTTGTTTTATTATGTAACCAAACAATGCTCTATTTAAACATTTTGTTGCAACCATTGTCATATAAGGGGAGGTCGGCGAGATCTTGACCTCGGGACCTCTACATAACCATAAACACATGACCTCTAACCTAATATAATTCGTTACAATGTGTAATAGCATATTCACATGGGTCGAGGTGCATATGATATATTTGGTATAATATCTAGTTATACATTTTTGTAGGGTATCACAAAGTGTTATATTTGACATAACCAACATGCCTCGCATAACCAAGTTCTATTTATATGTATGGTTACAACGAACGATGCTGCAACCTTCATGGGCTCGATCTTGGGGTTGCGGACCCCTAAAGCCTTATATACCAAAAATATTTTCCATTGCACCATAGTTGTGTGTTTGTGAAAAATAAGCCAAGATCCTTAGTATTGTAGCATGTGTTATCATTGTGTTTGTGGTATTACACAGTTTTTATACTATTTTGAAGATTTAAGAAAGGAGAGATTGTGCGAGGGGTTCTTTGCGGCTTTTCGTATAACTGTAGAAAAGTGAGCCAACTTTAGAGATTGAGGAAATGAATGTAAATTGAGCCATTTTGCATCATAATTAAAGAGGTCACTTCGTTGGAAGTAGAGATGGACATGTAGCTGACATTGGGTGAAATTATTTATCAATCTCATTGTGTTCCTTTATTTTTATACAATAAATCATTTTTGTTCATAACCTTTTAAAAGCTTCTTTCAAGTTTGGTATTTTTTATGTTGTTTAATGACAGTAAATCATAGGCTTGTAATGAAAGATCTTGATTAAGTTTGGTATCAGAGCTAAGTGAGCTAGTTTAATTTGGTTTTCAAGTATGGATGATGACCAAGTTTAATCTTGAGAATGGAGAAGGTCAAATTGAAGCTTACAATCCTAAAGTTGGTTTAAGGAGCTTCACTCAAATAGGAGATATCACTTCACCAAGACAAGAGAATCCTTTTATCTCTGAGTCAGATTTTCTCGAGGCATTCAGTTTGTTTCCATCAAGGATGGAAGAGCTCTATAAATAAATATGAATTCAAAAAGGAGAAGGAACTAGTAAAGTAAAGAATGAGGGTGATCAACCCCCTCTTCCTCTATTTTCTCCTCCTCCTTCAAGACCTCCCTCTCCTCCTCATTGTTCACCTCCTTCTTCTCCTTCTAATTATCATTTCCATCTCCTTGTAAGAATATTGCTTCAAAGAAGCTATTTTTGAAGTTGGATATCAAGTTCAACTTGACATTGTATAATGATAAGCCTAATGCAGAAATATCAGATAATTGGATTCAGCATATACAAATTTATTTTGTATTTAGACAATTGTTGAAGAAGAGGTAAAGATTCAGTTGGCCTCTCTTCGGTTGAAAGGTACAACATTGGTTTGGCGGGAAAGTGAACTTCGAGAAGGTAGCAAAAATAATGGTAAGCTCCTTTCTTCATGGTTATAATTCACTAATGCATTAAAGAAACAATTTTATCCTTTAGCATATAGCCATAAATAAATCATGGAATGGAAAAAATTGAGACAAGGAAAAGGACAAAGCGTGAAAATTTTTACTAAATAATTTAGGAAGAAAGCATTGTCTTTAAATATTCCATCAAATTCTCCATAAACACTTTTTAAATACATTGGTGCAATGCATAGTTACTTTATCCACACTATTCTTTTATTTAATCCCACTAATTTGGATGAAGTATGTGTCCAAGTTGTTGATCTTGAGTCCAGGGGAAATAATGTGCATAATGATTTCACGAAGAAGTAACCATCCAAGTTCTATGAAGAAAAATTCAAAGGAAACGAGAAAATAAAGAAGGCTACTATAGTGAAGATATAAGAGGTAAATACTATGTGATCTCTATTTAGTCAATTTAGTGTCCTAAATTGCTTTCATAAATTATCAACCAGGGTTTGTATACTAATGAAGTGTAGGTGTACTATATGCACTTAGCTAACCTTTTTCTTACTTTGTTTTTGTATTTTATGTTTTTTTGGGGGGATTTTATGTTCCTTGATATATGTTAAACACACACATGGTGTATGGAGAAAGATAAACACACACAACACACACAATAGAAATATAGGAATTCGTTGCATATTTATTACACATAGATGTACATTTATAATACAATATTGTGACTCTTGGATTCATCTTCAAAGGTCACTTGGACTCCTTTGTGACTCTTCATCTTCCACACCTACCCATGGAGGATTAAGTGTTCAACATTCCCCCCTTAATCTGAAGGGGTATGTGTGAGTCTAAGAAGAGATTTGTAATACAAATCTGCAAAGTATGCATGGAAGCACTTAGGCTGAATCAGCTCTCTGAAATGTTGTCAAAAAGAGGTGGTTTAAGGATGACCACCAACACTGGAACGCAATCCTTATTTCAGTTCCCAGAACTTTTCAAAAACTGGCAAGAAGCTAAGGGCTTCTTCTAGAGGAATTTTCCCTCATAAAAAGGGAGACCTTCAACCTAAAAGAAGGGAAGTCTACAACCTATGATGGTTTAAGGATGACCACCAACATTGGAATGCTTGATGCAATTCCTGGAACTCAACCAACTGGCAAGAAGCTGAAGTCTTCTGCTAGAGGAAGTGTTCTGAAAGAGGAATAATATCAACCTCACAAGGATGGTTTAAGGTTGTACATCAACCAAAGGCATGCTCATGGGCATCCGTGTCTCTGGCTACAACTCTGAATCTGGAATGACGAATTGTGGCTCATGCTCGCTTGAACTGTTGTGTCTCTGGCTACAACTCTGAATATGGAATGAGAGAATGTGGCTCGGGCTCGCTTGATGTGACGTCGAAGCTTGTAGATGACCACCATTTTCCCCCCTGTCAGGTACAAGGTGAGAAGATGGCGAAAACTCAACTGCAAGTTTGTTCAATATCCGAGAACAAGTTCTAACATATGTCTTAAACATCTTCTTGGCTATTGATGCCCATTGCCAAGAAGCGATCCATCCAAGAGGAATCTTTGTTCTTGTAGGAGGCTTGTTTCTGAAGCATCTGTGTGAAGAATGCGTGTGCCGACCACAGTGCTTGCATGGATGAAGATCAAAACATTGATCTTTCATATGGCCAACTCGATCACAGTGTTGGAATTTTACAATATTTTTTTGTTGTTGTGGAAGTGGAGCAGGATCTGGAACAGCTACAGGTGAACTGTCATAAATAAATCCAGCACTCTAAAATTTTATGGGCTTGGAGTAGTCCAAAATATGAAAGGACACATCCTTGTCATATCCAAGACCAGTTCCATGCTTGTTGTGGACAAGCTCTTCCCAAGGTCTGATGATGGGCTTGGGAAGTGTAGGTTGAACTGTTGCATCTGCATGTAAATCTCCTCTTGTACAAGGAACTGAATGTAAATTAACTGCAACTTTATCCTCTTCCTGCTGATGGGAGTCCTTATCAATTTTCTGAATAGAAACAGGTTCAGAATGGTGACTCTTTTGCTGAAGTTCATCTTGCTGAAGCTGAGATTCCAACTGCAAAAACTCAATATTGTCTTGTGCATCTTGGAAACAACTTTGAATATTACAAAGAGCATTCTTGCTCATTTTTACCATATCATGAACACTGGAATGAATGAGGTTATTCAACAACTCTAATGCATCATTGATTTTAGCCATTTTTCTCAACAACTTAGGCTCAAGAAATAAAGGGTGTCGGCTTCAACCAATAATGCACCTGTTTACAATGTGATTCAATTTCCTTTCAAAAAATACAAATGACTTTCAAAGAAATTCCAATTATGGAATTCCTAAAGAACAAACTCTACTACTCAAATTATGGAGGACCTCAAGGTATAGACTTGGATGTCTAACCGGCAAGCAACAATGACTTACATCAACAATTTTCCAACAACTCAAATTTACACTTCAAATACTGATTGCAACTATGAATGAAGAAGAAATATCCACTCACAATGTGAGTACAATTCTGCAAACATTTTGTAAATGTGTAGCAAAAAACACTGTGCAATAACCCTTTAAGGCAGCTAGTTTCTCTCTTCTTCAAAGAGTTGTTTTACACCAACAACAACTCAACTCAACAAAAGAAGGAGATTCAAACGCTTTGATGTTTGATATTGCTGTACTGTTGCACAATAAATATTAAGAGAAAATCCAAAGCTCAGAAACTTTGTGTGGTCAAGTTATGAATGCCACTGCTGTTTTGAAAATGATGACCAATTTACAACATGTCTTCACATTGTCAAAATCTTTGAGAAAATCACCACTCTATCCATGCCATAAATCATACAATGCAAAAATTCTCTTTTCTCCTCTATGTATATAGTCCATTTACTCATATGCCATTTCCTCTCTCTCTGCTATTTTTTTTTTTTTTTTTTTGTGAAAAAAAAATAAAAAATTAAGGAAAAAAAAGGTATTAACTGGGGGAGGTTTTTACTGAGGAAGGTGTTTTCTGGGAGAGGGTTTATCTAGGGAAGGTTTAATAAGGAGGTGTTTTCTGGGGAAGTTATATCTGTAAAAAAAAAAAATTTAAATAAATCATTTACAAATAAAAAAAATGGGAGATAATTAATTAAAAAATGAAAGGGAATTAATTTAAACTGGGAGGGAATTAATTTGAAAATGGGTGGTTGGGAAAGAGGGAAGGCTGAGCAGCCGAGCGAGGAGGAGGGGAAAGTCGAGTGAGTAGGGGTCAGGGGGATGGTCGAGCGTTTGAGGATGGGGAGAGCGTTTAGGGGATGTTCGAGCATTTGGGGGATGGTCGAGTGTGAGAGGGGGTAGAAAGGGCGAAGAGGAGGGTGCATTGGGGAGTGAGGAGAGTACGGGTTAGGGACGGGGTCGGGAGAGGAGGGATGGGGTCGGGGACGGGAGGGAGAGCCATAAGGGGAGACGAAGATGGGGAGGCGAGGGACGAGAGGTGAGCGGGTGGGTTGGGTTGGACGAGCAGGGAAGAGGGGCACGAGGAGGGTGAGGGTGTTGAGGAGAGGTCGAGGGGAGGGGTTGTTGAGAGGCGGAGGGGAGAAGCCAAAGAGGGGAGGGTCGAGGGGGGTAAGCTGGAGTGGTTGTGAGATGAGGGCTAAGAGGGATGGGTAGGGGGGAGAGGGCGGAGAGGGCACAGAGTGGGGTCGAGTGTGTAGAGCGGGGGGGAGCTCGACATCCATATGAGTAGAGGGGGAGGGTGTATGAGTGAGGAAGGGTATTGTGTGAGCAGGGGGCCGTGGTTTGGAGAGAGGCCAAGGGGCTAAGGGGGATTTGCAAGGTGAGGTGAGAGGGCCGTAGGCCGAATTGCATAATTTTTATTTATTTATTTATTTTTAATTATAGCAGAGGATTAAAACAACAGAAATTAGAGAATGGAAGAATTTTTAACAGTAAAATACAATAGCAATACATCAGAGAACTTGGAGAAATGTAGAGGGTGAGCTAAATTTCACAAATGTACAACAGAATAGAGCAGAATTGAGTGCAATTTCATAATTTTCAGGAAAAAATTTAGAAATTTCTCCAGTAAAAACCAGAAAATTCTTTAGAAACCCACTTTAAACAATATTTTCCAGCATCTTTCCAATGTGAAAAAAATAAAAGTAGGCAGTAATTGCAGGAAAAATTGCAGAATTGGAATGAGCAGTGAGAAAACCTGCAGAGTTTAAGATGCACAACGCTGCTCTTCACAAAACAAATTTCTGAATGCTGCCAAAAGATTGATGAATGCAGAAAAAAATGACTACTGCAGAAAATATCTGAATGTTGCAAAAATAACCAGAATTTTTGCAGATATACACAGGCCACAAAAACAAATGGCTCACTCAAGGTTGAGCTGATTATGAACGTATCAGCTCTGATACCATGTTAAACACACACATGGTGTATGGAGAAAGATAAACACACACAACACACACAATAGAAAGATAGGCATTCATTGCATCTTTATTACACATAGATGTACATTTATAATATAGTATTGTGACTCTTGGATTCATCTTCCAAGGTCACTTGGACTCCTTTTTGAATCTTTGTCTTCCACACCTACCCATGGAGGATTAGGTGTTCAACAATATCTAAGAATGTTAATCTAGAATTATGGAAAGAATTAAATGAATCTAATAGACTTTTAAGAAGGAAGAAAAGGAAGTGTTCCTAAATTAATCTAATTTTCATAAAAATGAACCAAAAAATATTGACTAGTTGATCTTATTGTTAGTCCTATTCCATGGATCTAAGTCTAAGAATGAAATTGTAGTGCTTGAAAGTAAAGACAGAAAATGAAATCAACTTATGTACTTCAAGTTACACCAGCATTCAATTTTGAAGTCTGGCCCTCTTGAAATGATGTATTAAGCAACTTTTTGTATTTTAACTCCTATTGTCCTAAAACAGTAAGCAAAGAAAAACATCTAATGTATCTTCAGTTACTCCAACATTCAATTTTGAAGCATAATATTCTTGAAATGGTGTCAAGCAACCAATTACACTCGATGATCTAGAAAATGAAATAAATCATGCAAAAGGTAACTCATTAATTGCATTCAGTAAAAATTCAATCATCCAATTTAGGAAGTATGACTGAATCAATCTTCTTGGAATGATCTTTAGGAATATTAGTGATACAACTAAGTGAGGATCTCAAAGAAAAATGTGAAAGCATAAACAACCATTGTATATTTTACTTTCTTCAATCATTCAATATGAAGCATTACCCTCTTGAAGTGTTGTTTAAGAAGTCAATTACACCTTAGTTTATAAATTCCTAGAAAGTAAATAACAATGTGTTGAGTAAATTCAATCACTGTATGATTTAGACATTCAACCATTCAATTTAGGAAGTATGACTGAATCAATCTTCTTGAAATGGTTTTTAGGAACATCCATGAACACAGTTAATTGACAATCCTATTCTGAGAAAATGAATAACAAAATAGTAAGGAAACTAGGCAACTGTGTATTCTTAATTCTTCAATATTGATTCTATCGGAAAATAGATTTATCTATCTTCTCGAAATATATTGAAAGAGAAAGGTTGCACAGTTGTGATTTATCACTATGTTATTGCTCAAAAACTGGAATGAAGCATAAACCTAATTAGAAAATAGAAAAGCTGAAAAACAGAGTAATGCATTAGGGGAATTTTGAGGTCTAAAATGGGCCTCCTAAGGAAATTATAAAATAATAGTGGAAAAAATCAAATAAGATTTGATGACATCATCAAATTTTAGAGGGAAAAATGAAAAAACTACCTTTTTCAATTCATATTTTCAACTTATCTCCCAAAGTTTTTACTCAAATTTCGAGTGGGAGTACTCGTTGGATGCGAAATTTAATTCCCCATCCAAGGAGTACTCATGTTGCATACTTTCTATGGGTCCTACTACACGAAAAATGAGAAATACATAAAAAAAACGTGATTACAATCACGTTTTTTATATATTTCTCATTGTTCATGTAGAAGAGTTCATCGAAAGTATGCAACATGGGTACTCCTTGGATGAGGAATTAAATTCCGCATCCAACGAGTACTCCCACTCGAAATTTGAGTAAAAATTTTGGGAGATAAGTTTAAAATACGAGTTGAAAAAGTAGTTTTATTATTTTATTATTTTTTAATATTTTTACTTTTTTACTCCAAAAATGGTGAATCATCCATTATGGATGACATAATCATCTTGAATCCTATTGTTTGTTATAAAGTTTATTTTTGTTGTACATTTTTCTTATGAGGCCCAATTTAGACCTCAAAATTCCCCTAATGGAAACTAAGCTAAAAAAACATAAATTAAAAACCTCCTTCAGTTGCAGGGGCCCTCTACAACTAATGTGGTTGAAATGCTAACTGATTAAGGATGTAATCAAGCAATCATTGGTAGCATAAACTTTGTATTATGAAAGAGTGAATTCGGAACACAGAGTATCAGCAAAAAGCTTGAGTTTAACACTAAAATTATGAACTGTATTCTCGGTTCTATGCAACCAATATTTAAAGCAAAATTACATAACTTTTTATGAGTAAAACTAGCTACAGGTGGCTATTATAATTGCAATAGGATTGTTGGACTCCTTGATTTGCTACGAAGAGCAAATCAAGAGTCCTACTGATTTATGCTAACGTCCTTTGACTCCATTTTTGACCATGAGTTTAGGCTCGCTTTTTTTGTCGATCTAGACTGAGTGAGTAGGATAGAATCCATGTAGGCATGATTCTAGAAACACCCATGTGGCCCAATTCCTCAGTTGACACCTGGAACCTACTAAACCATGAGAGTGGCTATGGAACACACAGTTAGCTGCAGAACAGGCCGCATTCTATAGCTAAATAAATTTATCTAAATAGCAAGAGCATGAAAATATAATATGGCAATTATTTTAATGCATCCTTAAGACAAAACATAGCATTTATCATTGATTGGGATCTGTAATATTATGAGAAAGTGATGGAAAGAGGTGAGAAAAATTGTCAAAGAGAGGGTAATTCTGAGGTTCAACACTCTCATTATAAAAAACATGGGCATGATGATGCACATTGTTGGAAGATACATCCTAGATTAAGGCCTAAAATATTTGGAGGTAAAGAAAAGCAAAAGACTATTACAAGAGTGCAACAATATTTGGGATCTTATACAAGGTATCAAACTCACGTCACAATTTTAGTAAAAGTGCAAATAAAAACATATTCTCATTCTATTTATAGTTCTTTTGTTCCACCTCCTAGTGCTAAAGTCAAAGAAGTGATATTTTTCACATAACGAAGTTGATACTTTTTTTGATACTAGTTACCAAGTGAATTTAATATTTGAAGTGATTGTTAAGAAGATAGGAATAGAAATAAAATCTCACAAGAAACCTTATCCTCTCATTTGGGTTTGTGATAATGAAACGTTACAATTAATGAAGCGATGGAAACATAGATTTGCTATCACTTCAAAAATATGTTCATGAGGTTGGATTAGAAGTGGTTCCTCTTGATATTTGCACAATTATTTTGGGAAGCACTTATTTGTATAATAAGAAATCCATATTCTTCAAGGAGGAGAAGAAATATCACCTCACCAAATATTTGGTTGAGTATATTGTACGAGCACATAGAGTGAAGACTAACTTATCACTTGTTATTGCGAGGAAAATGAAGAGGCGCATAAATGTTAGAAATAATTTTGTACTCTAGTTGTAAAAGAAAAAGTTGTCAAAAAATGTAATTATTTTAAGGGTTGTGATACTTCTCATAAGGATGAATTAGTTAAACTCATCTCTAACTATGATGAGATATTTTAAGAACCTGAAAGATTTCCTCCTATGACAGATATTCAGCATGTGCTCAACATGCAATTTAGCTACAAGAAAGTGTAGAGATCAAGAATAAAATTCAAGGATTGCTTTAAAATGGAGTCATAAGGCCTAGTTCCTCTCCATGTGGATCTCCTATTGTGATGGTACCAAACAAGGATGATACATGGAGAATGTGTGTTGAATTTTATGCGCTAAATAAGATATTGGTAAAGAATCGATACCCTCTTCTTCATATTGATGATTTCTTAGATTTATTAAAAGATGTAGTTTACTTTATTAATATAGACTTGGAAATTAGTTATCATTAGATTTGAATTGTAAAAGGTGATGTTTGGAAAATTGTTTTCAAAATAAAGAAGGGTTTTCTTGAATGCTTAGTGATTCCTTTCTGTATTTGCAATAACTTGAAAAATGTTATGTAATATCCTGAAAGGGATATTTTAACGAAAAATGCAGAAAAATAACTAAACTCCACAATATGTTGTAAAATCACTATTTACTCAACAGAATATTGCCATGTAAAATAAAGACGCATAAAACAATGCAATCTGTTAACACATATAATAGGAATAATCTCAACATTTTATTATAAGTAATAACCGGGGTTACATATAAATCTGACCCAAAATAGCTGAGATGGAAAACTGGCCACCATGATGAACTGTTGCACCACACTGGCCTCCAAAACTGAACTGCTACACTCTCCCTCCGGCAACAGCTGTCCCTGAACCCACTGAAGATAATGAAGCACAAGTTGAAGATATGAATGATCCTCACACCAATCCCTGAGGCTCTGCGAAACTTCTGAATGAAGTCTCCTCAAGAGAGTTGGGTTTTCGTCTAACACTCACAAATCACTTGAGGGTTTTCATCCTAGGGCTACGGCTGAAGTAGAGAATCACATCTCACACCTCTAATACAATAAAATGATATGATCCAAATATATCCCTCAATGGCCTCCTCCCTTTCTTTTATAGATCTCTTGGAGCCTTCTAGAGAATTATTTTATTATTATTTTATTCATGGAGCACTTTTCCCTCTTATTAAAATATTCCTTTTTAATGCAGAAAAGAGTAGATCGGCTATCACGTCTCCTCTGGTCACTGAAAATCATGTACAACTATCTCATCATGGAGGTATCCTCGTCCCGGTTCCAATGAGATATTACACTAAGGTGTTATGTCATGTATTCCTCCCAGAGTGCCACCGTGAGCGTAATTAGCTGAGTTAAGCCCATAAATAACTCAAATTCCCGAAAGTTGTCGGAATGCACCAGAATGAAAGCCAAACTGCTCGGATGATGGAATATATCAAGCGAATACCACCCGACCACATAGAAACTCCTCAAAACTCCTCCAAAAAGCGCCTGGGCCCGCTGATGACACCAACCTGTACCTGTGACTAGTCTGCTCCTAACTCTGGAAGTCCCTCCTAGCCCTGTCATAGGTGGCACCAAAAAAAGGAATATTACAGAACTTTCGCCCCAATATTGCTTGCCCTTAAACAATCTAAATATGTGGGCCACTCTATTGGCCCGTCGCATCTCAAACCCAATGCCCGGATCCCATACAAACCTCTGGGTGCTGCTATGCACCTGTGTCAAACCACTCGGAATAGACCCCTCAATGTTAGAATCCCAAACTGATATCTCACTAGACCAGTCAACAAACAGTCCTCCCAGATCCCAATGCCACCATGGCCAATGATCGCCCAAGTCCCACGGCTCGGGCTGCACACTACCCTTGGCTATAGCTGATGCCCCATGAAGTGAAGCCCGCCAACAGGCATCAATTCTCCCTAGCTCCTGCTGTGATGTACCTCTAACTGTATAAGCTGCCCCACCAACTGCATACCAACTCATCACCTCTCTCCAATCCAAGTCCTGACTCAATCCCATGTTGATCCTGCTCTCCTAAAATTGGGATGGAGTGCTGAAGAAATTTCGATATGTGTCCCACTGCCAACTAGAATCTGTATCATCTGCTATGTCTAAGGTCCCCTGCTCTATTGTGCCCCCTACAAAGAAGATCATACCATCAAGAGGTTCCCAACTCATGATCTCTCGCCAATCTATCCTGGAAGAAGGATCCAAGGTAGTGACAACTGCATATGGAACATGTCTGGAGCGTTGTCACCAGCGCGTACTCAACTCACGCTGCTCTGTCCCGTCTGTCGACGAGATATGCCTGTAGAGGAAGGCACCTCTCTCTATAAAGTGCCAAAGTGGGCTAGATATTCTGCAAGCCCCATCGATGTACTCCTGGAGAGTGCTACTCCCTGAAAGTACTGCAACTCTACTAATTGCATGTGCATCTGTCTGTACCTCATCAGTGTGTCAGTCCAATGATGGATGCTCCACCATTTCCAACAACTCATCCCTCTCCTGATCGGGAATGTAATGCTCCTGCTGTCTACTAGCCCCCTACAGAACTATCCCATCAACCTCCAATATCTCCAAAGGATATGGATCTGTAGCTACTATCACCGTACTCGGTATCTGTGCATCTAACTGCTCCTCCTCAATGGCTAACCCCAAGGTTAGCCATATATCCATCATAGACTCAATGTGAGCCTCCATCCGACTCTCCCCCAAAGGACTATCATGCATGATGTGTATAGTATCCTCCTCTGCTGACTCATGCTCCATCATATGCTACTCCGGCTGAATCGTCACAAGTGACTCATCACCCTGACTATCTCCCGTAGAGTCCCCTCACTCCTCACCCTGCACACTGGAATACAACTCCGGCCTATTGTCATCAACTCTGTATGACTGCTCTTACTCCCCAGAAGCATCCTCATATGATCCCATGGACTCATCTGAAGAAGAGTCCTCATCCTGGCATACAAAAGGAATGTCCTCCTGTTCTGCCTCTACCGCATCATCTACATCACTCAAGCATGAGTGATCAGGCCCCCAAGGTTCTTTGTAGATGAAGCAAAGTCCCTTCCTCCTCAACTCGTTCTTGCTTCCTGATCCACCAAATTGGAGTAGCTCCTCCCTGGTCAACACTCTCCTGAAACACCCAATGTTTTTCTCAACCAAACTCTCAGCCAGTTTATAAGCAATAGGTGAAACCAATTTTTCTCTCCTCCAAATTGTCAACCTGGCCTGTAGCATCCTACAAATGTCATCATTGTTACCCATGACTCCAACCATGATTTCTAAGATCTTCATCCTCTTCTCAATGAAAATACCCCAGATGTTATGTAGATCCTGAAGATCGTCTTCTATTAGTTGGAAAAATTTCCACATAATGTCATTATTATAAGGAAGCATAGGTGAAGTTATTCTGATAATCTCACTGAGACAAGAAGCTACTATAAGTCTAACTCCTTCACAAGGATGCTCCAAGAATCTTGGATGAATTAAAGCAAGCATTGTTGGTTTGAGTGCCCAATTTAGGACCCTCAAATCTGATTGGCTCACTTTAGGAAGATGTGATTCTAGATTCTCCAAATTAAGGAAAGTTTTTGCGGTCATCTTTAGGTCCTTCAAATCAGATCAAAGTGCAAAGAGCCAATTCCCTACCTCAAAATATTTTTGCAAATCCCTTATCTTCTCTAGCTGTAGGATGGCATGTATCCCGTTTGAAAAGGGTTTGTTTTTTGGTTTTTCTCTTTGATCCAAGGAAGAATTGTAGCTCCAAGCATCTTGTGCAAATGATTTTTCAAACTGTAGTTGGTACTAAATTCTTTCTAAGTCATTAATTTTTTTTTAAAGATTTTTGCACAAATTGGGCTCTAGAAAAATCATTTTTTCACAACAAGATGAATTGACCCTAGCAAAGCAATCTAAAAAATCTCAGGTGAGAAAAATGTGACCCAGATGCAAGGAAATGGTGTCTCCTAAAGCTCTATGTCGACTCTAGAAATTTTGCAACTGCTGGCTGGAAGGGACCCTTGTTTGAGCCTCCAAAAGTGCTCAGAAAATTCTGCCAAATTAATCTTGGGCTCTCCACCACAAACCTAGAAAACCAATAAATTATTTTTTCCAAATCATGATTGAGCCCAATAGCAAGTCCCTCCAAAATCTATGTTGTTGCTCCAAGACTACACTGTTGCATGACTTCGGCCTCTGATTTACCCACTGAAAATTGCTCAGAAAATTCTAGGAATTTGGGAAGGTGATGCTAGCCCAAAACCTAAAAAAACCCAGAAAAAGTTTCTTCTAATTCCAAACTTCAAAATATGACCCTTTGTAGTTTGGCCCTCTTCCAATTTCGTTTTCTGGCATTGCAGCTGCTACTGTCAATCATTGCTCTGCAAAATCCCGGCCAACCTTCTCAAATGGCTCTCATATCAATCTCCTAACACCCCAGCTCTAAAATTACACCAATGCAGCTCCCACAAATGATCCTCCTCCAATGACTGTGTAGGCCCTTCCAACCAAAATAACCAGAAAGAGCTGCAACTGAAAACTAGAAACCTGTAGGCTGATCCAAGATTGAAGCTCTGATACCACTGTAATATCCCGAAAGAGATATTTTAACTAAAAATGAAAAAAAAACACTAAACTCCACAATATGTTGTAAAATCACTATTTACTCAACAAAAGATTGCCATGTAAAATAAAGACGCATAAAACACTGCAATATATTAACACATAGAACATGAATAATCTCAGAATTTTATTATAAGTAATAACCGGGGTTACATATAATCTGACCCAAAATAGCTAATATGGAAAATTGGCCAACAATATGAACTGCTGCATTGCACTGGCCTCCAAAACTGAACTGTTGCACTCTCCCTTTGGCAAAAGTTGTCCCTGAACCCACTAAAGGTAATGAAGCACAAGTTGAAGATCTGAATGATCCTCGCACCAATCCTTGAAGCTCTACGAAACTTCTGAATGAAGTCTCCTCAAGAGAGTTGGGTTTTCATCCAACACTCACAAATCACCCAAGGGTTTCTGTCGTGGGGCTACGGTTGAAGTAGAGAATCACGTCTCACACCTCTCATACAATAAAATGATATGATCCAAAGATATCCCTCAATGGCCTCCTCCCTTTCTTTTATAGATCTCTTGGAGCCTTCTAGATAATTATTTTATTATTATTTTATTCATGGAGCACTTTTCCCTCTTATTAAAATATTCCTTTTTAATGCAGAAAAGAGTAGATCTGCTACCACATCTCCTCCGGTTACTAAAACTCATGTCCAACTGTCCCATCATGGAGGTATCCTCATCCTGGTTCTAATGAGATATTACACTAAGGTGTTTTGTCATGTATTCCTCCTGTAATGCCACCGTGAGCGTAATTAGCTGAGTTAAGCCCATAAATAACTCAAATTTCCGAAAGTTGTCAAAATGCACCAGAATCAAATCCAAACTGCTTAAATGATGGAATATATCAAGTGAATGCCACCCAACCACATAGAAACTCCTCAAAACTCCTCCAAAAAGCCCCTGGGCACACTGATGACACCAACCTGTACCTGTGACCAGTCTGCTCCTAACTTTGGAAGTCCCTCCTAGCCCTATCATAGGTGACACCAAAAAAAGGAACTCCACGTGGATCTCCTATTGTGATGGTACCAAACAAGGATGATACATGGAGAATGTGTGTTGACTTTTATGTTCTAAATAAGATATTGGTAAAGAATCGATACCCTCTTCTTCATATTGATGATTTCTTAGATTTGTTAAAAGATGTAGTTTACTTTATTAATACAGACTTGGAAATTAGTTATCCTTAGATTCGAATTGTAAAAGGTGATGTTTGGAAAATTGTTTTCAAAATAAAGAAGGGTTTGTTTGAATGCTTAGTGATTCCTTTCTGGATTTGCAATAACCTGAAAACTGTTATGTGTGTGATAAATGACATTTTGTGACCATTCATTGATGACTTTGTGATTTTGTAATTAGATTATATTCTGGTATTTACAAAATTTTGGGACGAGAATGTCAATAATTTTAGGAAATAATTTAACATTTTGAAAAAGACGAAGTTGTAAGTGAAATTGTTGAAGTGTGAATTTGGCAAGACATCATTAGTATACTTGGGTTACATCATAGAGGGTGGTGAATTGAAAATAGATCCCTCTAATATTGAAGAGATTGTGAATTGGCATAAGCATACATTAGCAATGAAATTGAGAAACTTCTTATGGGTAGACTTGTATTGGGGGAAATTTATTGCTAACTCCTCATTTATTTCATCTCCATTACATGCTTTAACTAGCACGAAACAATTCTTTCAATGGGTAGGCAAGTAGCAGAGATCCTTTGATACATTGAAATAAAAGATCAACACAACATCGGTGTTAACATTTCTAGACTTGCAACAATCATTTGAGATAGAGACCAATGCAAGTGGATATGCCATGGGAGTAGTTTTGATGCGGAAACATAAACTAATCTGTTACCACTTTGAAACCTTTTCTAAAATTGTTGTTAATTATCCTACATATGATAAATATTTTTATTTATTAGTAAAAAAATTTAAGAAGTGGAATCATCACTTAATGGGCAAGGAAATTATAATACATACATATCATTAACCATTATAGTATTTGCAATTGAAAAATAAGCTACAACAATCAAAGAATTTTCGGTGGATGGGTTTTCTACAAAACTTTCATCTGGTCATCAAGTATAAGAAGGGCATAAGTAACAAAGTAGTTGATATGATATCTATACCTCCAATTAATGCATCTAATATTTTGTATAAATATTATTTAGAACTCGACAATTATATTGAGCAGTATGCTAGGGATGCAAACATCAAAGATGTGTATGAGAGGTTAACTCATGGTTCACAAGTGGAGAATTATCATTTTCAAGGAAAGTTACTCTATCATGTTAATAAACTATCTATTCCAATGGACGAAAGAATGCATGTAATTAGAGAAGCCCATACTTCGCGTATTTAAGGGAATTTTGGTGTAGGAAATATTATGTCTCATCTATAAATATTTTGTTATTGGCCTTGAATGAGGGAAATAATATCCATGTACATAAAAGTGTGTGTATTTTGTGCCACTTCTAAAACCACCAATATAGAATTGGGTTTGTATACACCTCTTCTAGTTCCTCAACATCCATGTGAAAGTATTTCTATGGATTTCCTAAAGGTTTTCCTATGTCTAAAAGAGGTCATGATTACTTGCATGTATTTTTGGAGAGGTTCAACAAAATGTGTATTTTGATGCCTTATAAGAAGCAATTGATGGTTGAATATACTGTGTAGTTATTCTTTCAACATTTTTTGGTTCACTTTGGATTTCCCACTTTTGTTATTTTATATTGGGATTCCCACATTTTTGGGAAATTTTGGTGAAGCTTGTGGAGATTGATGGACACCAAGCTGAATAGAAGCATTACTTTTCATCTGATATACTAAAATATAGATAGAGGTGTTCAATAGGACCATGGTACATTTTTTCTGAGAATACTTTGGTAAGCATCCTAAAATTTGGGATGAACAACTACAGTATGTGCAACATGCCTACAATTGAGCATTACATTCTTCTACATGGATATCTCCATTCTAAACTTGTTTTGGGTACTGGGTCTCCATTGGATTCTAGTTTTTGGAAATATGATAATTATGATGACTGTAGATATGAAGAAAAAGCTTGAAAATTCATTTAGAAGTTCTAGATGGCGCATGAAGCAGTGCAAGAATAATTGGAGAAGAACCAAGCCTAGTACAAGGCTAGGAGTGATAAACATTGGATGGATCACCACTTCCAAGTTGGTGATTTGGTATGGCTACATATTAGTAAATATAGTTTAACATTTTAAGGTAAGAAGATCAAGCCAATCTGATATGACAAATTTACTATTTTGGATAATATTGGCACTAATGCTTTCCGCTTAGATTTACCACCATACATGCAAATGTATTTAGTTTTGAATATGGAGACCTTGAAACTGTATGAGCCTCTAGTGATCATACAACAAGATGAAGGTATTCAAGTACTTTCCATTTATAATTCTTCTCCTGAGTATTTGAATGAGTTGCAAGAGGACTCCATTCTAGATAGGAAGGCATGACTTCATGTCAATGAAATGTGGAGTATCTTCGAGTGGGCCTTAAGGGACTGAGTCCAAGAAAAACAAAATGGATTGAGATAGGGAAAGTGACAGAGAAATACCCTCACGTATTTGCTAAATAATTTAAATTTTAGTGGTCTAAAAGGTTCCTAATGGGGAGGATTGATCTAGGAGGATTCAAAAGGTATAAATTTAAAAATCACCAAAATTTTATGGAAGAAACTCCATAATGAGGAGATTGATGACACAATTCCAACACAACTTGAATCGTTTCAAACAGGATATGTATGCAAAAGTTATGGCATTTTGAAGTTCACACCAAACAACAAAATGTTGGATAGGGTGACATGAGGCATGCTTGTACAGAGCAACGTGGAACTACCATTCATAAGATATGCCATGACATGGATTTGACTTTTGAAATTGAGAAAATAGTAACATGACAATAAGAGGTTAATGTGCTATCAATTTATGGAAACTAACTAGGCTATAAGTAGACCAATGAGGGGTTGCCATGTAGAAAAATCACAGGGCACAACATGGCACCTCAAAAATGGCCAAGAAAGTTCAGTTTTCAAAATTTATTGGATCGTTAGAGCGGTAGGGTCTGAACCCCCAACCTACACAGGATAAGCCAACGACCCAACCATTAGGCCACATTTTTGTTTTATTATATAATCCAACAACACTATATTTAAAATTTATGTTGCAACCATTGTGATATAATGGTAGGCTCGTGAACTTGATCCCAAGACCTCCTCATAACCATATTTGTATGACCTTGAATCCAATATAATTCGTTACAATGTGTAATAGCATATGCACATGGGGCGAGGTGCATATGATATAGGGCGAGGTGCATATGATATATTTGGTAGAAAATATGGCTATACCATTTGGTTAGGTATAACAAAGGGTTATATTTAATATAATTATTGCAACATCCATAACCAAGTTCTATTTATATGTATCATTACAATGAATGGATTTGCAACATCTGTAGGCTCGACCTTGGGTCTACGAACCCCAAAAGCTTCATATACCAAAATTATTTTCCATTATCCCACAAAGGTGTGTTTATGTTTAAGGAGAGATTATGTGACGGGTTCTTTGAGGCTTTTTGTATAGCTACAGAATAATGAGCCAACTTTAGAGATTGAGGAATTTTATGTAAATTGAGTCATTTTACATCATAATTGAAGAGCCCAATCCACTGGAAGTGGACTCAGAGACGTAGCCCACATTGGGTGAACTCCCTTATCAATCTCGTTGTGTTCATTTTTGTTTGTCTAGAATAGTTTCTTTTTGTTCATAACTTTTAAAATATTTTTTAAAGTTTGGTATTCGACATTATGTTTAAATATTAAAATAATAGGCTTGTAGTAAAATATCGTGATAAACCATATTCAACCATGGTTAACCGTAGTCAACTAGGATGACTTGGATTTTGCAAGGTTGGCTTAAATTTATTAAGTTATTAGGTATACTAAGTTTGCTAGATTGGACTAGGTTTACTAGTTTACAAGCGCTAATAGGTTGACCTAGGCTTCCTAGGTAAACCTATGTTTACATCATTTACTAGGTTAGCCTGGGTTTACTAGGTTGACCTTGGTTTACTTGGTTTATTATGTTAACCTAGTTTTACTAGGTTTACTAGGTTGAACTAATAATGCCAAGTTTACTATATTTACTAGGTTGACCTAAGCTTACTAGGTTGATCTAGGTTTATTAGGTTTAGTAGGTTGAATTAGTTTTAAGGTTGACCTAGGATTAATAGGTTGATATATGTTTACTAAGTTAACCTAAGTTTAGTAGGTTTACCAAGTTCACCTATGTTTACAAGGTTGGCCTAGGTTTAGTTACATTAACTAAGTTTAATAGGTTTACTAGATTTACTAGGATGACCTATGCCGCCTCTCTTATTTTGTGAGGTCCCCATTACCTACACCATCCCTAGTTATGTTGCCTCTTGTTGCTTTAAATCAACCACCTTCTGCTTAATGGGGAATTTTTTTTCCATGTGATCTTCTCCACAAACACAGCATGATACGGGCCTCTTCTTTTTGCTTGCACCTGCTCGTTTTCCTTCTTTGGAAGTCTTCCCCTTTTTTGTGTCCCTTTTTTCATTGCTCTTATCACTCCACACTTTCTCCTTATCCTTCCCATGAGTTTGGTAGTCTAGGAGCTTCTCTATTGTGGCGATGGTTTTTGCAAGAGTCTCGGCACTTTTCTTCATGACTTCCATATTTGCACATGGCTAGAACTTGTTGATAAAGTTATACATCTTGTATTTATCATGCATGTCTCTAATTTCCAACATAAGATCTGAGAATTCCAACATGTAGTTTTGGATCTTCTCTATATGCTTCAAAAACTTTAGACAATCCCTTTCCACACACTCTTAATTCCCTAGTATTAAATTCCCATTCAAATTTTATTTTATCTCTATGTAATTCAATATCTTATACGTGATGCAACCGCTACTAAATCTTCAACTGGAGTCCTCCACCAAAGCTTCATTATTCCTATGAGATACATTATTTTTATATTCACCTTTATCTCTTCAAAAAAATTCATTTGTTCTAACATTTTATCCACAATCAATAGAAATTCCAAAGTACTTTGGCACTTATAGTCTCATCATACATCTCTTGTTCTTTCAGCTTCCCCCTTATATATGAACTAGTTGAACTCTACCCTGTAGCTTGCTTCAATACTACTATAGTGTTAGCTTGGCATTTTGTGAGTGTCACACATGTGCCACAAGTGGCCTTACCTGATCTTCCAAGTCTTTCATTTGATCCTCATGATCTTAGTCCTATCTCATTACATAGTAAATATAATAGGAACATTCTTCAATAGCTCCCTTAATCTCCTACATTTCTACTTGATGTTCCTGAAATTATTTCCATAGCCTTCCATAGTGTCTACCATCATTGCCAAGATTCTTCCAACATCTAAGACTATGTCTTTCAATGCCACCTCATGTCGGTCCATTAGGTTAGACCTATTGTTCACCATCGTGACCTACTTCCCTCAAACTTCAGATGTGACCTTACCAAGGCTCATTTATATTTTCTCTCCAAATCTAACATGTATTAAGAACCAATAGCCAAAAACACTTTTTTGCACATGGAAATTGATTAGAGAAGCACCTTCCCCAGTAACCTACAAGAAAAAAAGGAAACTATCCTTTAAATCTTCTTTTGGCTTTACTTCTTACCTCCTTCACACCTATTTACTTCACTACATGAACCTCCAATTGTGCTCATTTTGATACGATGTACATGCAGTAAATAAATTCAGCAATGCTTGGTATCAGCTCCAACACCACCTGTCACAATCCTAGTGGCTCCACATAGTTACAAGGCGCTTTGATGGGTGCACCATGACCCCTTCACCATGAGGCACCAACGTGTTTCAAAACTACCTAGAGTAGTGTAGAGTTACTTAATCCGGACTATGCCTTACAATAAGATTACTTATATATTATTTAATACTATTGGTGACTTAGCAGAATATCATAACCTTTCAATATAGTGCAAGTCATTCTTATTATCACTCTACTTCAGTTAACCTCCATTCATCTATCATTCATGACCAATATGTAAAGAAATCACATCATCAATAATACAGTTACAGATGCAAAAATTTATATGAAATGACCCTCCAACATTTTACTTTTATAATGGATCACAATTTACATTAAAACCCAAGACAATGCTTGGGTCTCACAAAGTCAAATTCCAAAAACCATGAGTAACAAAAAGGAAAACTTGTTCACGTGATTACACACTACACGGGTCACACTACTTGTAGTTCACCACAACTTTGATTTAGTTCTCTCCTTCACTTAGGGTCTGCACAACTACAATCCCACCAGAGCTACTTCTCTCCCATTGCTTCGGTCTTTCTCCTCCAACTTCGCTTCTCTTCCTGGGATCTCAGCCTTACTTGCTTTGTTATGTCCTCTGACTTGCCTCCCTTCTCTTCATGCAATTCGTCTAGTTATATGACACTTTTATTTACAAACATGAATTCTCCTCATGAACCTTCACTATGGTTAGGTTGGCTCCATCATTTGTGTAATGTTACTTCGATTTGTGGTGTGACTCCCTTCCTCATCAGTACTATTTCATTAGGGGGTCAACTTGTAGCTCCATAATGTGACTTCAAGTCAAGGACCTCCTTTCATCCCACCCCACCTTCCTTTTCCCATCCACCACTTGGCCAACTCACTCATATGCTTGCTCACCACTTAGTCCATCACATCTCAAGCCGACATGATCATTTGGTTAAATGGCACTCAGTTGTCTCTTCTCAAGGTCGCATGTCTTTTTCATGCCATACCCTTGAGGTGCTCATGCCACCATACCCATATATTAAGAAACCCCAAGTTTGATTTTTCAACACTTATGTCAGTGCACTCTCATTCAACCTCCACTTTCGTCACACTTCTTGTGATGTCTTCCTCACAAATTTTGCAATGGATATGTGGCCCATGACATAATACTCTACTAAAGATATGCCCAACTCTAAAACTAACAAGTTTTTTTTTGTAAGTCAACAAAAAGGTTTACATTACTTCAACAAAATCACAATACAAAGTTGCAACTGGTCTTCCAGATTGGAAACCAGAACAACTGCCAAAGTAGATTGTCTAAATACATCCATTTACCAATAAAAACATAAGGTTCCTTTGTCTCTTATTCAACTTAAAAAACTTACTGTTACTACTAACATGCCTATCAAGTCTTCCTGAATAATATCCCTTCTTTCAAGACCTGAAATTAACAAAAACAAATTCTATGTTTCTTATTAAGACTTATATCTAAGTAATCTCCTATTAGAGTAAACCGGACGAACAAATATGTTTCTTTCCTGAACCTCATTTTGCAGAATATTTGTCAGTCGAAGCTTTTGCACGAGCCACTATAGGAGTTGCCTTTGTGGATAAACCAAAGTCTCCTACCTCTCTTTCCTTAAACTTCCTGAGGCGCATTGTTCCCCTTTCACTTCCTAAAAGTAATGTTAATGCTATGTATATACTTGAGATAAATGCCAAACATGCTATTCAGATCACCTATACATCCATCATGAAACTTCTCAATAGTTATCAACATCGTTATCAACATCTTCAGAGAATATTTGATCCCTCCAAACCGCTAGTTAATGGCTCTCATAGGTATCCTCTCCACTTTAGCTTTCCCATCATGGTCTTAACATGCCAAATTTATGTGGTAGAGGGTGAGGTCTTTATCTCAAAATTACTTTTTCTCTTCACATTTAATTATTATAAGTTTTTACAATGAAATATAATTTTGAAAATATTTTAATCTTTATAATTTTATGATGGTAAAAATTATTTTTCTAAAGAAATTAGTAATTGAGTCGGTGGTTTTCGGGGCTTCACGATATAAAAATAAAAGTAAATTAAATAAAAAGAATGACATAATGTAATGAACACTTTAACTAGGTCAAAATATAATTAAAAAATAAAAATAATGAAATAAAATAATAATAAACTATAAAAACAACCAGTGGTATTACCTATGGTATTCATGTGGAATGTAGTTTATTTAAAGGGGGGAATTAAGATAACTATTTAGGTTTTGGTGACTTTTAAGTTAAAACTATGTTATTAAAACTTTGTTAAATTTAAATAAAATTTATATCATAAAATTAAACTCCACACAAGCTAATTAATTTAAATTAAATGGATAAAAACACTATTAAAAGGGAAAATAACTATTTAAAATAAAATAATAATAAACTATAAAAACAGCCCATGGTATTGACCCATGGCATTTGTGTGGAATGTAGTTTATTTAAAGGGGGAAATTAAGATAAGTATTTTGGTTTTGGTGACTTTTAAGTTAAAACGATGTTATTAAAAAATTGTTATATTTAAATAAAATTTATATCATAAAATTAAACTCCATACAAGCCAATTAATTTAAATTAAATGGATAAAAAACACTATTAAAAAAGAAAATAACTACTTATGTATCAACAAAGTATGATATAAATGTTGTTATGCCATGTTTAACATTTTGACTATGTCAAATTACACACCAAAAAAAAAAAAAAAAGTTAAATAAAAAAAATGACATAATGTAATGAACACTTTAACTTGGTCAAAATACAATAAAAAGATAAAATATTAATAAACTATAAAAACAACCCATGGTATTCATGTGGAATTTAGTTTATTTAAAGGGGGAAATTAAGATAACTATTTACGTTTTGGTGACTTTTAAGTTAAAACGATGTTATTAAAAAAAAATTAGATTTAAATAAAAATTATCATAAAATTAAACTCCACACAAGCCAATTAATTTAAATTAAATGGATAAAAAACACTATTAAAAAGGAAAATAACTATTTATGTATTTAAATATTACATTTTTTTGTCACGATGCTCTCCAACAAAGTATGATAGAAATGTTGTTATGTCATGTTTAACATTTTGACTATGTCAAATTACACAAAGATAAAAATAAAAGTAAATTAAATAAAAAGAATGACATAATGTAATGAACTCTTTAACTAAAACATTAGATGATTTTTAAAGGACTGTTGTGTGCTGCTTGCTACACTGTGAGCCCGCGCTCGCCCATGCTAGGGCTTCCTTGCAATCATGGAGGTTCTGGGCTTGCCCCAGGTTCCTCCTCCCCCTCCTCCTCTGATGTCCATTGTAGATGCGTTTAACTTGTTGTTGGCATCTTTACCGAAGAAGAAGAAAACCAAAGCAGCAAAGTTTGTGAAAAATCTTGATGATATTCTAGAAATCTCTCTTCCCCTTGAGGGTTCGGTCCAGGCAGCTTTGTCTCGAGTGGATCATGCTCTCGTGGCTAGTTATAGGTCTTTGGCCCTCCCCAAAAACCACAGAGAACTAGGTCGTCAAGAATTGGACATTGTTGATCAAGAATTGTGTAACCTCGTATTTCTTGGGGAGAGGCTATTTCCTGTTCGAATTCACCTAAAAAGATGACAAAGATCTGACCTTTCAGAACGACCCCTACTTCATGGGCCCTCAGGGCCTGTATCTCAATAAGTGGACGCCAGACTTCGAACCAACAGTTGATGTTCCAACTGTTGTTCTGGTGTGGGTCAGGCTGTCGAATCTCCCAGTGCACTGCTGGAACTGGGATTCGCTAAAGCACATAGGCAATGTCTTGGGTAAATTTATCGACCGGGAAAATAACAAGGATCAATACGACTGTGCTAGAATATGCGTGGAGGTAGATCTAGAGGTGGGCCTTCCAGATGAAATAAAAATAAATGTTGGCAGTTGCACCCATGTGCAAAAGCTAGATTATGAGCAGCTTCCTTTCAAGTGTTGGAAATGCCATGTTTATGGTCACTTTTCTAGAGGTTTTCCGAGTAATGGAGAGGCGGAGAAAAGGAAGGAGGAGGGCTGGATTCAAGTCAAGCGAATGAAGACCTCCCACAAATCACACAAATTCGGTGCCCCAAATGGTAAAGGCCCTCAGCTGGCCTCCGTCCTTCAAGCTCCTCCCTTGAATGGTCAAGAAAAAAAATTCGGGCCTCTAAGTTCAATAATAGAGGACACCCAGGAGGTCGAGGTGCATAAGGTTGGTTCCCCAGTCAAAGGGACCCCATCTGGCTTGAATCAAGGAGAAAGTGTCGTAGAGAGCTCTAAAGAAAAACTTGCAGAAGCTGAGGAGGAAAAAAAAGTATCGGAGGATTCAGAGGAAGAAGGAGAAATAGGGGATTCTCAAACCTCGACTAGAATATCCAAAAGAGGTCGCAAGTCTGGCCATGAAAAGAGAGAATGGGAAACCTACAAAGATAAGCTCCATGGCAGCCAACCAGCCCTTGAGAAACTCTTGGAAAAAATGCCGAAGATGACTAGACATCAGACTCAGGGCTCCAAGGGAGCTCATCACACCCAAAAAAGTAAGTGATGAAGGTTGTCTCCTGGAACTGCAGCGGTATGAGGAGTAGAGTTAAAGAAGAAGTGGTTGGGGGTCCGCATAGGGTAGCTACTCTGTGGCGCAGGCCTACACAAAACTGTTGGAGCAGCCTCATGTCCCTCTAAATCCTATGCCTTGGAAGGGGATATGGAACCACACTTCCATTCCTAAAATTGATTTTTTTTGCTGGCTAATGTGTCACAATAGAATTATCACAGAAGACAGATTGTAGAAAAGGGGATTTTATGGGCCTTCTAGACGTATTTTGTCCGGAGAAAATGAAGAGAGTGTCCGCCATCTTGTGTTGGATTGTAAATTCACAGCAGAGATCTGCCATGAGCTCATTGGTCCTTGGAGATCCAACTCCACTTTCCCTAGTTCCATCAATGAGCTTTTTGCAAGCTGGCTGCTCAGATATCTTGGAGCCATTCCAAAAAAAAAAATCATCAAAGCTGCTTGGATCTCACTTCCAAAAATCATTTGTTGGCAAATTTGGCTTCAGAGGAACAAGAGGATTTTCATAGATAAAGTGCAGGATGTTAATATTGTTATGATCCAGATAAAATGTCAGTTGAAAGAAAGCCTAGGAGATCAGTTGGATGATTCAAACTTAAGTCAACAAAACATTGAATGGGGTGCGATATTCGACCTTCACTTCCATAAAGTTGTAAGGTTAATCATCCCATCGAAAGACTGGAAAATAACAGTCAATGAGAAATACTTCTCTAATTGGATCATCAAGAAACCGAGACACTCCCTCTTTTTTGACGGGGCTGCCAAAGGAAATACAGGAAAAGCTAGTGGAGGAGGAGTCATAAACAATTCATAAGGCAGAATTGTGCATAGTTTCGCCTGAGGCCTGGGCCATAACAATAGCATTCAAGCTGAAGCGATGGTTCTCTTCCAAGGCCTCAAGCAACTCAAAGGCTTTGACATCAAAGAGGTAAATTTATTTGGTGATTCTCAGTCCATAATTAAAACTATAGTGGACAATTCTGCCCCGACAGATCGTAGGTTCGCAAGGTTGATATCAAGAATCAAAACTTTGGGAAAATCCTTTCAGAGATTGAATTTTTTCCATGTTTTGAGAGAGAATAACGAGGAAGTAGATTCTAAAGCCAGCAAAGCAGCCCTCCTCTCTGTAGGCACTCTTCTAAGGGACTGGGACGAAGCATTGGATCACATTCCTTAATCTATTAGCTTACATGTTTTATTGCATTTTATTGAAGCAGTTTGTTTGTATCCACAAATTTGGGCAAATTACAGAGATAGATTCCATTGTTAAGAAGCTCTGGTTTATAAGAGTGTGTGTCATGATGCTTCTAGCAGGAGAGGAAATCTGGGTGTTGCCCCTACACCTTGTAATCTGATTTGAGACATTCATGCCAAGATTCTAATATATTCCAACATCTGTTCCTGTAAAAAAAATGAACACTTTAACTAGGTCAAAATACAATAAAAAAATAAAAATAATAAAATAAAATAATAATAAACTATAAAAACAGATCATGGTATTGACCCATGGTATTCATGTGGAATGAATTTTATTTAAAGGGGGGAATTAAGATAACTATTTAGGTTTTGGTGACTTTTAAGTTAAAACCATGTTATTAAAAATTTGTTAAATTTAAATAAAATTTATATCATAAAATTAAACTCCACAAAGACCAATTAATTTAAATTGCATGGATAAAAAACACTATAAAAAAGGAAAAGGGAAATCAATATGGCCTAGATAAATCTTCTTTGGATCTACCAAGAGCCAAGAGGGATCAAATGTCTTGGTATGCAAACCTCTTTTAGAGTGAAAAGAGAATTGATCTCTCATAAATAATATAGATCTAAACTAATTATTTAATAAAATTATTTTTAAATGTTTATAACCATTATTATTTTAAATTTTTACTTAATAAAATGTATCTTAGCAATAATGATGAATGTTCATAATTCTCATTTCTTAAATAACACTAAATTTACCTAGTTAATTAATTTTAATAGTTTGTAACTACATACATACTCATTCAGAGTTTTTTTTGTTAATGAATATCAAATTTCTTCCGTTCAAAAATATATATATACATATCCTTAATTAAATAATTTTAGCTAAAAAAATCTTAAATTTTTTTTACTTTATAATCATAAACAATTTTCATATTATATGATGTCAAGTTTTTCAGTACATAATTTTAGATTTTATAATTTTTGTTTATTTATTTTTCAATTCCAAAAAAAACTTACAAAAGAAAAAACCCATTCAGTCCTTAGTGTAGTTTATAGTTTTACAAAATTGAAACTATGTGATTAGCAATAGAGTAAGTTGAGACAACCCCAAGGGGTGTTTTGTACAAGTTTTATCATAACCTTTATTCTACTTTATAACCTGATCCACAATCAAAGAAAATGGCTACGGATTTCACAAGTTATAAGTTTATAACTTGATCCACAATCAAAGAAAATGGCTAGCGATGTCACAACTTATCATTCACATAGTGATGTATTGACATTCTTAGTTGAAATGGTGGCCAGGGACACTAAAAAATTCAAAATAGATATATGTTATGGCATCCATATTGTCTACAAACCATCCAAATTTTCCATCTTATACAACAATTTCTAGCAATAACCGCTCAATTTACTCTCCAAATTTTTATACCCCAACCCATGTTGGGGAGACCACAGTGTAAAATCAAATATTCCTGTGGTTTTTTTTAAAGGGTTCATAAACAAAACCGATAATGAGAAAGTCAATCTTGTGCTATAATAATTGATTTTTGAATCATTGTGAAAAACAAAAATCACTTTAGCTCACATAATATATCTAATGCTATAAGGATCTGAGATGATAACACAGTTTTGAATCGTGATAACTAGGTGACAACGAAAACTAAGTTGTAGCCACAAACAAAAAATCACAACAACTCATAGAATATATCCAAGGTTGCAATGAATCACATACATAGTGATGGACCTCATGGGAATTTTAGTGCACATAAAACACCACCCTAAAAATTATATACTCTTGATCAATTTAGAATAAACTAAGATTTCTAGATTGGATGTGGAGGTGGGTTGTACAGTCATTGAGGATTCTTCTTAAAGGGTAAGGGAATTTAGATACTCTATCCTTCCACCAAATCTATAAAAAGTGAGACTTGTAGATTATAGTTTTAATAAATTGACACTATGTGATTAAGAATAAGTTACAAACATAAGTAATAAGAGGAATGTACATGAGGGCCATGGTAATTAATGTTATTCTTTGTACTATTTTTATTTAGAATAGTTTTGTTTAAAATAGTAATTTGTATTTGTATTTTTTTAAATGAATATTGTTAAATGTGTAATTGAGTAAAATGTATTAAATTGATATTCTAATTTTTAAGATATTTATTTCAAAAATTCAATGTATGGTGAGTTTTGTTTTATTAAGCTTTACTCTAGATGTGCAAAGAATGAATCTATCTCAAGTCCCAAACAATATTCTTCTTTCTCTTCTTATTCTAGCTTGCACCTTAACACTCCTCCTCTGCTCCTCCTTGCACACATTTAAACTATAAGGCACAATGTGGTTGTTGCATATAGGAACATTTAGATATGACCAGCCTAGATCCATCTTAACTCTGTATCTATCAAGCGCTGAGAGGGATCAAAATCTCTCGAGGTGCAAACCAATTTTTTGAGTGCAAAACTTGAGGAAAGGTTTTCACCTCGAGAGATTTGATCTCTCTCGGCGCTTGATAGATCCGGATTAAGATGAATCTAGGCTGGTTTCGGTCATGTGCTGCCAAGGAAAATCTATCGAATATATGATTAATTTTATCAATAATATGTAAATATATCAAATATTAATATAATCATTTTAAATATGCTAAATATTTCTGAGATTAACTCGGTCATTTTAATTTTAAATTTTCTTAGTTACCTTAGTTCATTGAGATGATAAATATTGTTAATAACTATAATGATGAAAAATGATGAAATATTTTTTTTGAATGCAAAGTGAAAATAATAGCATTGAATGATATAAAATGTGAATAATAAGAATGCACTCATGTTACAAATAGTCTTCATTGTGATCAATCTCAAACTATTTTCTTCTACTATTCTTATTGTCACCTTTGTTAGTTTTGTTATATTTTCATATCGATTATATGAAAAAGAAAATTTAAATCATAAACCATTTAAATCTTTAGCTCGAGCTGTTGTGGTAAACATGATACCTTGTCTCTCTTGCTCTCTAATATTAATAGGTTAAATTACTATAACACAAAAATCAATGTACATTGTCAATAACTTTTTGTGCTTACACTAAGATCAATGCATATTGTTAATCCAATCACTTTAAAATTAATGTACCGTCATATATCCAATTACATCAAATCATAAATCAACATATACATTGAAATCAATGCATTTAATGCAAGCAATCAAATAAGATTATAAAATAACTTCTACATTGAAATCAATGCACCTAATGCAAGCAATCAAATAAGATTAGAAACCAACATCTACACTGAAATCAATGCATTTACTCAAAGCAATCAAATAGGATTAGAAATCGCGATCTACACTGAAATCAATGCATTTAGTGAAAACAATCAAATAGTATTAGAAATAATATCCATTTAAATCAATGCATCTAGTGCAAGAAATCAAATATAATTATAAATAGACGTCTAAATTGAAATCAACACATCCAGTGCAAGCAATCAAATAGTATTAGAAATCACCACCTACACTAAAATCAATGCATCTAGTGCAAGTAATCAAATATCATTAGAAATAAATATCTACACTAAAATCGATGCATCTAGTGCAAATAATCAAATAGGATTATAAATCTCCATCTCCACTTAAATCAATCCATCTAGTGCAAGAAATGTTCTTCCCTCTCTCCACCCTCCATCCATATCTATAACCCCCTCCATCTCTTTTCTTTTTTTCTCTCTATCTCACCCCCCTAAACACACATGATCTTACACTCCATATATATCACTCTCTTTGTCAATCACCCCCTCTCCCCATCTCTCTCTTCTTCCCTCTCTTCACCTTCCATCTATATCTCTATCTTCCCCTTCTCTCCCTCTCCCCCGCTTATATCTCTCTTTCCTCCTTTTGTCCTCTCTCTCTCTCTCTCTCCATATTCCTGATCACTCACTCTCTCTCTCTAGAAACCAACATATACACTGAAATCAATGCATTTACTGAAAGAAATCAAATAGGATTAGAAATCGCCATCTACACTGAAATCAATGCATTTAGTGCAAAAAAAAAATAGGATTATAAATCATCTACATTGAAATCAATTCATTTAGTGCAAGTAATCAAATATAATTATAAATCTACATCTAAATTGAAATCAAAAAATTCATTGCAAGCAATCAAATTGTATTATAAATCACCACCTACACTAAAATCAATGCATCTAGAAGTAATCAAATATCATTAGAAATAAATATCTACACTAAAATCGATGCATATAGTGCAATAATAAAATAGGATTATAAATCACCATCTCCACTTATATCAATCCACCTAGTGTGAGAAATATTCTTCCCTCTCTCCACCCTCCATCCATATCTATATCCCCCTCCATCTCTTCTTTTTTGTTTCTCTATTTCACTTCCCTAAACACACACACTCTCGCACTCCATATATATCAATCTCTTTTCCAATCCCCTCCTCTCCCCATCTCTCTCTTCTTCCCTCTCTTCACCTTCCATCTATATCTCTATCTTCCCCTTATCTCCCTCTCCCCTGCTAATATGTCTCTTTCCTCCTTTTGTCCTCTCTCCCTCTCTCTCCATCTTCCTTATCACTCACTCTCTCTATCTCTCTCCACCTTTCTTCTTACCTCCCTCCCCCTCCCCCTCCAAGTCCATCTCTCTTTCCCTCCCTCTCTCCACTCTCTCACATCCTCTCTCTTCCTTCCTCTCTTTCCCTTTCTCTCCCATCTCTCTCTCTTGACCCACCAACTATGTTACTATATCCATCCCTATCTCTTTATATCTCCTCCTCCCCCCCTTATCTCCATCTCTCCTTATTTGTATCTTTATCTCAGCCCCAAACATACATGCTCTCTCTTTGTCTCTCCCTTGTCACTCCTTCTCTCTCTCCATTTCTCAGTCTCTATATTTCTTATTTCCTACATCTCTCCCCCTCTAACTCCATCTCTCTATCGACCCCTCTCTCCTCCTCTCTCTCGTCCTTCCTCTCTCTCTCTCTCTCCCCTAACTCCCTCTCTCTTCCTTGATCTCTCTCTCTCTCTCTCCTAACTCCCTCTCTCTTCCCTGATCTCTCTCTCTCTCTCTCTCTCTCTCTCTCTCTCTCTCTCTCCAATACTCTCTCTTCCCCCATCTCTCTCTCTCTTCCCCTTTCTCTCTCTCTCTAATCCTCTCTTCCCCCATCTCCCTTTCTTTCTCTCTCTTTCCACCCCTCTCTCTCTCCAACTACATTACTATATCCCTCCCTCTATCCTTCTCACTTCTTCTCTCCCCCCTTATTTCCATACATCTTACTTTCTCTTTATCTCACCCCTAAACATACACACTCTCTCTCCATCTCTCCCTTATCACTCTCTCTCTATTTATTCTTAGTTATGTAAACTAATGAACATAAATATTCGTAAATATAAAGCAGATTATGGAGTAAATATGAAAAGAGGTTTTACTTACTTACCATACCTCTAGTTTATTTATATTTTTATTTATTTACCATACCTCTTTTATTTACTATGGTATTTGGCCCATAGGCTTTTTATATAATTAGATTTTTATTTATAATCCTATTTGATATATTGTTATTTATTTACCTTACCTATTTATACCACTTTTATATTTATTTATTTACCATACCTCTTTATACCTATTTTATATTTATTTATTTATCATACCTCTTTATACCTCTTTTATATTTATTTATTTACCATACTTATTTTATAAATATGGTATTTGGCCCATGGTATCAATATTAATTTGTCCGATGGTATTCGTCCCATAGGCTTCATCTAAATAAAACCTCTTGTTTAAGTTTTTTTAAATATAAAAAGGTTTATAGAGTAAATATAATTTTATTTATTTATTTATTTACCATACATCTAGATTATATATATTTTTATTTATTTACGATAGATCTGGAGTAAATATACAAACAGTTTTTATTTATTTACCATACCTCATGTTTATTTATATTTTTATTTATTCAAATTTTAAAATATTTCAAATTTGATGGGGAAATATTTATGTCTTTAAATATTTTAATTTATCCATAGAATATGGGTTTTATTTTTAAAGATTCATTCTAGAAATATTTAATTAAAATATATACTAAAAGATTTTGGATTTTCATTGTTTGTGTTGAATTAACTCTTTTCCTTTGATTTAGGAAATGGTATTGACTTTATTAAAGAGCAAAGATGTTTAAAATTTTACTTAATTTGGAAATTCATTGTGGCAAAAAAAAATTTTAAAGGTAAATTTATGATCCATTCAAATTCACGTATATAATTTACTATCCATTCCAATGATATAAATAATACATAGTTGTATTTTAATATTTAATCACAACCCATTAATAAGTTAAAAAAGCTATATATAATCTAAATATTTACTATCCATTCAAATTATATAAATAATACATAGTTGTATTTTAATAGTTAATCTCAGCCCATTAATAAGTTAAAAAAGTTATATATAATCTAAATATTCAAGTTATATAAAATTCAAGATTAGGCTAATGCTTTGGCCTACATTAGAAAAAGTAAAATTTATTATTTTTTGAGAACGTGACATACCCGAGTCATACTGGGCTGTAGATTGCGCCTCTCGGCACAATAAGAAAAATGTGATACTTTATTGTATTTTTCTCTACAAATGTGATGGAAAGTGTGCCCTAAATGTTGACAATATCATGGTTAATGTCGTATAAGCTACATGGAAATTTACATTGTTGTATACAATATCAAGAAATCTATGCCCAATATCCAACACCATAGATCAAGACATGTTCATCAATTCAACAATTGCTTCCAAATCTCTCTCAATGCTAAAGTTGTTTTCTCAATCAACCTGTTTTTTCAGCTCTTGATGGAAGCCATCGTTGTTGCATATAGGAGCATTTAGCTCTCATAAGAAAAGTTTTATAATGTGTTATAATTTTCTCTACAAATTTGTTGGAGTTTTTTTTTCAATAAACTTGTTTTTATTGCTCTTAAGTGATGAAATCCATAGTTGTTTCATATAGGAGCATTTAGCTCTGAAAAGAAAAGTGTGATACTGTGTTATAATTTTCTCTACAAATTTGTTGGAGTTTTTTTCGCAATAAACTTGTTTTTAATGCTCTTAAGTGATGAAATCCATCGTTGAGTCATATAGGAGCATTTAGTTCTGATAAGAAAAGTGTGATACTGTGTTATAATTTTCTCTACAAATGTGATGGAAAGTCTGCCATGAATTTTGGAAATTTCATTGTTAATGTTATATAAGCTAAATACAAATTCATTTCTTCTACACAAGATCAAGAAAGCTATGTTGAGTAGCCAACACCAGAGAACAAGCCATGTTCGCCAATTCCATAAATGCTACTAAATCTCTCTCGGTGTTGGAGTTATTTTCTCAATAGCCTTATTTTTACTTCTCTTGAAGTGATGAAAGCCACCTCTCCATACCTTTTTAATATATTCACAAAGAAAATAAAAACCAAATTCATATCAGTGATACAAACAAGAACATGGTAGACAATAGAAAGATCACTAGTAAAGAACAATGTGATCTTTTGAATATTTTCAAAGATCATGAAGAAACTGATACATAGGTGACTCAATAGGAAGTGATCAATATTAAATATGGAAGAATTGCACCAAAAATACCTTTGATTTTGAAGGTAGAAAATCACAATCTAGCTCTTTAACTTAACTTCAACTTAATTTTTTATTTTTAAATTAAATTAAAACACACACACACACATATTCTCTTCAGTTATATTTTATGAGTTTAATATGTTTTCAATCAAGAAGGGGCTTCACATTTTAACATCTATATCTTAGATCTGAGCACATGATTCTATTAAAATTTATGAAACAAATTCAACTTTTACAACTAGTATGTTTAAATATGTGATTCTGGAAGTGATGATGGCTTCTTTAGACACTTGATTAGTATTGTGAAAGAAATTTGAGTATATCATTAAGGACTATGAATAGTTCGGGTAGCAATTGCATTACTTATAACAGAATTTAATATCCTTTTTTCGCTGATACATACCACCTAATCCATCAAAATCTTGCTGATACATACCACCTAATCCATGAAAAATTGTAACCACGTCTGCAATGATATATGCTAATCATTTAGTTTTATGTTGATGCCAATAGGCATCACTACTACATGTGGGTTTAATAGTGCATGAAGATGCTTCTAATTTTCAATGAAGTATTACATGAATGCATTTAAAACCATTTAAAACCATTTAAAACCATGAATGCCTTTCCCCCTTAGCTCTATTTTAATTACATGAATGCATTTAAAACCATCTGATAGTATTTAATTCAGTTGTTTTATTTGACGTGTTGCAAGCTGACATATTGTGCAAGAAGTTTGCTATATCTTATCAGTTTAGTATTTTTTCAATCAAGAAGAGGTTTAAGAATTGATTCATTCTGGTTGATAACTCTTATTATCAATATCTTTGAAACCTCCACAACGTGTTTTCATGGATGCAAAATTTTCTTCTCATTCCTTCACAATGGTTCTTTCTGTGCAACATCTTATTTCTTTTAGGCTACTCTTTCCTATTCTATTGTCTTAAAGAGTTTCTTTTGCAACATATAATACAATGGCTAGTTTATCTTTATAATTTTATGATAATAAAATTTATTTTGCTAAAGAAATTAGTAATTGGGTCGGTTTTCTACTCGTCTCACGGGTCTTCACGATATAAATGTGAACATACCCACCCAAGAGAGTTAGCGAATTTCACGACAGCGTCCCGTAAGCAGCGCTGGTTGGTTTGATTATAGAAAATTGCAGCTTTAACCACCGCCAATCCCGCGCGTCGTAATAAAAGGGGAAGCTTCTCGTTGCGAGTGCAAGAAAGAGTGGGGAAACTTCATGGAGGAATTTTCAGGTTTACGCTCCCGGCTGATCCAGAAGAAGGATCTAATATTATTGTTCTTCCTCTACGTATTGGCGATTGCAGTGCCGTTGCTGTTTTACATGATATATCTGTACATTAAGCGAGAATTTAGATCATGCAGAACGGTGAACGTAGGACCCAGACGGTATCCGCTTGTGGGTTCGCTGTTTGCATTTTGGAGGAATCGAAGCAGACAATTAGAATGGTACGCCCAGATGCTCTCAGATTCCCCCACGCAGACCATCGTGGTGGAGCGACTGGGAGGCGTTCGAACAGTAGTGACGGCGAATCTCGACAATGTGGAGCACATTGTGAAGACGCGGTTCGACAATTATCCCAAGGGCGAGCCTTTCACGGCAATTCTGCACGATCTACTGGGGACGGGTATCTTCAATTCCGATGGGGACGCCTGGAAGTTGCAGAGGAAAGTCGCCAGCTACGAGTTCAACACCCACTCTATCCGCAATTTCGTTCTACGAGTCGTGGGGACTGTCACCCTTCGACTCTTGCCAATTCTAGAGGAGGCGAACGAGCGGGGTAGCTGCTTGGATTTGCAGGATATTCTGCAGCGTTTCGCCTTTGATAACATATGCAAAGTTGCGTTCGGTGTCGATCCGGCGTTTCTCGATGTGAGCCTTCCAGTATCGGAGTTCTGGCAGAATTTCGATGTGGCGACGGAGCTGAGCGCTCGGAGGGCGACTGAGCCGATCTCGTTGACGTGGAAGATAAAGAGGATGCTTAACGTTGGTTCAGAGAGACGCCTCTTCCGAGCGGTGGAGGCTGTGCAGCACTTCGCCATGGATGTTATTCGGCAGCGGAGACGAGAGATCGAGTGCGGCGTTCCCTGCAAACAGGACCTGCTCTCTAGATTCATGGCGCTCGCCAACCAGCAAGCGGATATTCCCGAAACCAACCTCTATTGTTCGGAAGTATTTCTTCGAGATTCGATCATCAGTTTCGTCTTGGCTGGTAGAGACACCACCTCAGCTGCACTAACGTGGTTCTTCTGGCTCCTCACCTCACATCCCCATGTCGAAGAAGCACTACACGAAGAGATAACCCGTATCACGGCCGCCAAACCCGAAGCCAAACGGGACGGAAATCCCTTCGTATTTTCCTACGATGATCTGAAGAACATGCATTACCTGCACGCATCAATCAGCGAATCGATGAGACTCTATCCGCCAGTCCTCTTCGACTCCAAGCACGCTCTCCACAATGACCTCCTGCCCGATGGGACTTTGGTGGGAAAAGGCAATCGGGTGACTTACCACACGTACGCCATGGGTCGCATGGAAGCCATCTGGGGCGCCGACTGTCTCCAATTCAAGCCCGAGAGATGGGTGAACGAGGATGGTCATTTCATTCCGCAGAGTCCCTTCAAGTACCCAGTCTTCCATGGTGGCCCGCGGGTGTGTCTGGGCAAAGAAATGGCGTATATTCAGATGAAGTATGTTGCGGCGACTGTGATTTCCATGTTCAAATTGCGGCCCCATGCTGTGGGAACTCCAGAGCTCATTCACTGCTTGACTGCACGCATGAAGGGCGGCTTTCCCATCGTTGTTGAAAAAAGGGCGGCGGGCGTTATTCCATAGTAGTAGCGCTTGTTTTACTCCAGTGTTGTTTCGTTGTGGTTCAGTCAGGAACACGAATTAGCGCAATCGGATGCAGACAAAGACGATTGGAGATATTTTTTAACTTTTTCTTTCTATGCAATGTCAATTTTTTTTGCAATTATTGAGACACTCGAGCGTATAATCGGCCTCATTTTCCTTCCTTGATTCCATTACCATCTGGTTGGTGTAACTTCCATGTATGTATGATTGGAACATTTACACGATGAAAAAGGGCAAATATCATTGTTATTTTAGGAAATGGTTGTTATATGTATGGTCATTGTTGACTTTCTATATTTTTTCGGGGGTAATGTATGGTCTTGGCTTAGTGTAATTAGGTCACATCATTTCCAAGAAAACTCAACTCTCTTGGCTTAGTGTAATTAGATCACATCATTTCCAAAGTGGTTCACTACCTACAGGAGAGGGCATTATAATCAGTTGGGTATATCACACTTCAAATAATTCCAATGTATTTTTATATTTTTCGGAAATAAGGTGATTTGGGAATGTTTTATTCAGTTTTCTTAAGTTTATATATAAAAATATTAAATTAATCTAATTAATTTTCTAGTTTCAAAATAAATTTTATTGATAAACTTTATATAAATAGAATTGTTGGTAAATATGAATAGATATTTATTATTGATGAGTATCAAAACATTTACTTTTTGATATATTTAGTGTTGAGGAGTGAGTTTCTATCCCCACTTTAATATGATGCTAGCTCACATGAAAGGGCATTGCAACTCTTATTATACATGGTCATTGATTATGGTAGGAATCTAGATTAAGGCTAAAAGTCATTTGAATATTTAAAGTGACATAGGGTGGTAAGTGACTACTAAGAACATCTTGCTTGTTTTTGCAAGTTATAATTTACAAGATGTCCTTGTGGGAAGAAGTGTTAGAATTAGAATTTGGAGTTGATATTTTGTTCAAAGGGTAAGTAGAATATCTTTGACCAAGGTCATTGGTTTTGGGGACGAGCTAGTCTATAATGAAGCAATTGTTCGAGGCTTCAATCTTATTTCTATGGAGGCAATGACTACTCTTGTATGGGTAAGGTTGCCTAACATTCTCATTCACTCCAAGCATTAGGATCTCTTAGAAAAAGTGAGAAATTTAATTAGAAGTTTAATCAAAACAGATGGGGAAAGGCTATCAAAAGGAATTTTCACTTTCTTGGTATGTGTTGAAATGGATCTCAATAAATGATTTCTAGATAAAATAGAGCTAAGTGGATGGGAAATGTGTTTTTCTCAACTCTTGGTCTATGAAAACACATCTTTTAGAAGTAGAAATTTCCATCAAGTTGGTCACTGTCTAAGTGTTTGCCCCTTTCCGAAAGGGGTTGCCTCCTGGAAGGCATTTAGAAATCCATTGGTTGGAAGGATCCTAAAGATGGAAAAAAATCCAAAGATTTTGTTGTTCAAAAGGAGGACATTCCTCAATAACAAAAAGCATTTACAAAAAAATCATCTTCCCTGATTTTAACTCAAGCCCAAGGGAACTATCTCATTCTCTAGAAAAGAGAACCATTTGAGCAATGAGCAAGAAAAGATAACCAGTGGCTATTCTTAATAATACAACCATTGTAAGCCGGAGAACAACGAAAAAAAAACCACGATCTATTAGTTGGGTATACAGGTATTACCCTTTATGATAAATGTTGTACTCTATTTTTAGGTTGGTTTGACTGTTCTGCCATGTTTTTAGGGTATTGAGGATTTGTAATGGGAATTCTATGAGGGTTTTTAAGTATATGATAAAGTAACTCTCGAATTGTGTGAAAAAGATATTTACACTTAAAAAAGAATATGTATAAAATATCATATAAACTTGTTTCATATCTAAAATAATAGATATAATTTTAAAAAATAAATAAAATTTTAAAAAATAAAAATTAATTAATTAATAAAATATCAAGATAATTAAATATTTTTATTAAAAATATTAAAAAAATAAAAATATATATATTTTACTTTCCATATTAAAAATGCGACATAACCCGTTTGCACTATATCACCATTTCAAAAATGCCACATAACCCATTTGCATGAGTATTCCATGAAACCGACACAATAGCCATCTATCAAAAGTAAGCGGAGATTCCATGAGAATATGTTGTGAAGCTGAGAAGGGCAGTAGCTTAATTTTAAATTCAGGCTGATTAATTTTATTATGTGCCTGCGGTAAGTATTGGCGTCGTGATATTAGTTTTTGAATTACTTCTGAAAATTTATTATTTTATCATTTATTTAATTTCCGAATGGGCCACTTAATGGTGACGGCAGCATCGAGCATCTGAGCGGAGCTGTTGCGGCGGATTTAGCAGCTGTGAGGTGCATTTATTGCCTCGGGAGCTTCTGGCTCTACTGCAACAAATATTTATTGTGCTATTAATTTATTAATATAAAGGTTTGTATAAACTCAATATTGAATTTAAGTTAGTATATTATTCACTAATAATCATATACCACGCTGGTCATTAATGAATGAAAAACAACCCTGCGCACGCCAATACAGTGGTTAATTGAGGATAAATCTAGTTTGGCCGAGTGGAATCCTACCACCAGCAGTTGGAAGATAAATCTGGTTTGACCGAGTAGAATCCCCTTGCCAGCAGTTGAAGGTGGTTTGTTGAATAGTCTTCTCAGCTGTATTATAATTTATGGATTGTCGGTGGTTTGTTTAATAGTCTTCTCAGTTGGTTTATAGATCGCTTTTGAGTTAAAAATAATCACCACCTTCTGAAAAAAGCACGTTGATTAGCTCATATTATTGAGCATGCATGACCTAGCAGGTTTTCGAGGTTTTCTTTCAGATATTGTTGCCTCCATTTATTGTCCATACCAAATCAAGATATGATTCCATAAAAGATTAATATGTCTGGAATCCTTTGAACCATTTATTTTTAGTATATTTTCTACCAACGTGGCTTCAGTTAGATATGATTCCATAAAAGATTAATATGTCTGGAATCCCTTGAACAATTTATTTTTAGTATATTTTCTACCAACGTGGCTTCAGTTCATGTTGACATTCTAGTACATTTTTTACCAACTTGGCTTCAGTTCATGTTGAAAACTCAAAGATTCAGTCATTAGGTTCGACGACCCGAACCATTGAACTTATTGCAATCTTAATGTTGTTCAAAGTTTGGAAAATTGTTTTTTCCTTTCCTTTCTCTTTGGATGACTGTACTTGGTTGTGGTTGCAGTTTTATTTTGCTGATTTTTTTTTTTAAATATATTTTTTTAAATAGTTCATCTATGTTTATTTTGGAATAAGGTTTTCAAATTTTAATCTAATTATGAATAATTATTAATATTATTAGAAATACTCAGAAGTGAATCAATGTTTTATACCAAACCAAATTTTAGTTAGTTTATATTTTTAATTTCAATGTTGATTAAACCATCATTTAATTAACACCACATTATGCACTAGATTTAGGCATATACAGTAATCCATGAGTAGCTTTTCAATCTCATTTATACTACAATCAGTGGTAGGATTCATTTCGATGTCTACATTTCTTCCATACTCATTCTTGGGAGTCAATTCTTCTCTTTGAAAATTAAATTTTCTTGGTTGCTAGTTCAACTACCTTCTTAGTTATGTACCAGCATTTTCGAAATTTTCTTTGTTGTATTTGAAGCTACCTATAGATTCTTGTGAGATGGATTCTCCCTTCACGGTTTCACGGAAATGAATAATTTAATGGAGGGATACCTTTGACTGCTAATAAGATTTTCCAATATATTGGTACTCCCTTAAAGTCTCAATTGTTTTTCCTTTTTTGCTAATTCACTTTTTAATGAGCTTACCTCGTCGTCCTTTTCTCTTCTTGCCTCTTCCAACTGTGTTCTTAACTTGATAGATTCCTCTTTAATCCCATTTTCTTGTTCTTAAAATACCTGAAGTAGCTCTTCATTTCATTTATTTGAGTTTTCTAGATCATACTTAAGACAAACAATCTCATCTTCAAGTCCTTCACAATATCGCTTCCTTTTTCTAAGGTGTTCAATTACTACTGCAATGTTTGTTTATTCATCATGATCCCTCTTTTCATATACCTGGAACTTAACCTTGAGAATTTCAATCCTTTTCAAAGTAGAAACAAGTTTTCTTCTAAGTTTCAATACATTCTCTAACCTTTCTTATAAATTTGTAACTACATCTTATATGACGGAATTTGTTTCATTGCCACACTAATTATAGAACATATAGATCTAGTAGAAACTCTAAGGAAAGTCAAAGTAGAGGTCGTCAACTACAAGATGATTATAATTAGAAGCTAACAACTTGATAAGAGAATAATAAAATATTAATAACATATGTTAGATAGCTTGATTAAATTCCAAACAAGAATAGACCACGGGTATGATTCTAGAAAAGTGGAGCATGAATTAGGTGTTAAAGGGAAAGATTTCAGAGATTGAAGAAACTCTAGGAATGCTATCGGGTAACCTCATCATGCACCTGAGAAATCCACTAAGAGAGCCCATGTTTCATTAGGATAAAAAATTGGTACAAGCATGCCACCAAGAAGGAAACCAAGAGGGAAACTGTACGTAGACAACTTACAAGGGGAAATAAAAAAGATAAAGCCACCTATACTTAATGCTGTACATAAAAAAGGTAGAATGGGCCGAAACTTGGCTATTGGAAATGAGAAAGTACCTTCAACTACATGACTATTCTTCCAATTTGTAGGCACATATTTCCATATATCACCTGAAAGGGAATACAAATTTATGGCAGTGTTCACAGTGTTGGACCTACCAACATTCAAGGGATCTCCCTGATATGAAGTCCCAACTAGACCTCACACCGTTGGGAGTAGAAGTCCTAGCAGTGGGGTGTTAATGATCTTCCTTGGTTTGAAAAACGCATAGAGTGGTGCATAATGTCTTTGGTGAGAACGAGTGTGTGACCTTGCGGAGAATCAAGTGAAACGTATGAAAGTTCCAACACACGAAGGTAAAAATAGTGTGCCCCTTATAAGCATGTAATATTACGCAGCTTGGAAGGAACACATGAGCGAAAAGGCATCACACGAATTAACAAGCAGATTATTCCACAAGTTAAGGTGACAGATTAACACATCAACACGCATCCAACAAGATACATACAAATGAAAATGAAATAGTTCATAATAATGTGTGTAAGTTAAAAAAGATACATCGCAAATAAAACAACATTAGGCCTTCTATATTAACATTACATGCATGAAAGCATGTTGGCTTTGATTTTTGTTAAAAGTCATAGTTCTAATCATACATACAACATTTGGTAAGCCACTAGCCCCAATATTGGAATGTTAAGTCTAAAACACCTGCTCCTCTAAAGAAGTATACTCCCTATACAATGTGGAGAAGCCAAGGCTCTCGTAAAACTCCCAAGCGCTCTCTAAACCTAAGCCTAGCCAAAATCTTGGATCCTAAAATATTGTTACAAGAGTTATGAGGATATATTTATAACGAAGAGGGGTGACTCATGGTAGGCCTCCTTTGTGACTCTTGGAATCCTGTCATGAACCTTCAAATTATTACATATGACTCTTCACATTCCAACAAGGACACTCAGTATTTAAATTTTACAATAATTAAAAATAATATTACATTTTACACTCGTACTAATATGAGACAAAATAGGGTATATAAAACCAAAAATCCTAACAAGACAAAACACTATGATGCTGGAGTCAGGGTGAACTCAATCCAGGAAAATTAAACTTGGTGTCTCTTGGTCACATACTCATGTCAATCTTGGAATCGTGTGATGGTATCCCAAAACAGTGAGATAGTGTCTGGCTGGACGCAAACTCTTGCCTCCACAGCGTCCAGGTACAATGTCTTAGAACTGGTCTTAACCTATTTCTCAATTAGGAGAAAAATTGTTCTGATCTGAACTAGGTCTTCTATGTAAGTCTATAAGTTATGTCTATTCACCTCCAAGTCCTTCCGGGTGGCCATCTGCTCCAACTGCTCCAAGTACTGATCAATCTCCTGCCAAACTTGTCGTTTGCGTTTAGTCTCAGTGAGTGTAGCAACTGATGGGATCCAATGGGTTCGCACCATGAAATACAAACTAATGTATATTCATACATATGAGGCCTAAATGTTTCCAATGAATGAGGTGAGTTTCTTTTATTTCTGGATCAAAATCCAAACGCTTTATTTCTATAGCTCCACCTATGGCTTCTTCTTCTTCACTAGTGTAGGAGGTTCCTCCTTGTATCGCATTATCCACTCATCCATGACGGTGATGGAAGCTTGTACATTCTTAAGGATCTTGAAAAACACTCATCTCTATCGTTGCAAGTCATGTAAGCAGATAACTGCCTTATGAATGGTCACCAACTCTTCATAAAGGTCCTGCATAGTGTCTGCAAGTGTGGATACTTCATCAAGTATCACTGCTCTTATCTCCTCCTGGTAGACCTGTGTGGAAGGTGCATTTTGCAATGTTGTATGGATTTTCATATTCTCTTCCCGGACTTCCTATAGATTCTATGACAACTGCTTAATATTCTCGGCCAGAAAATGCTGAGTGTTAGATCTCACTGCTCCTACAAAGGCCAAGTTGGCATTAACAATTGAGTTTTGTTTCCTGTTGATGTCCACCACTATCACCATTTCTCTCATAAATGTAGATGATTCATGATCATATGGGAATTGATTTATCCACAGCTGTACAATATTCTTCTGGAGTTCATCAAATAACAAGTTATACACTTCCATGACCAGATCATCATCAAGGGAAACTATCTCGCATTCCTTGCTCAGGGTTGGCTCTACGACTGGAGGTGGTGGAGTCTGAATGGTGACCTATGATGCACTAGGAATCAAGTCCACATCTTCATCTTGCAGCTCGGGTCCCAAATCCTTGTCTACAATTTCAATCAACTGCTAAATCTATCGAGCAAGCAATTCATCGTGCATCTATTCGCTCACTCCTTCTGCAGTTGGCTTATCCTGTACCTTCTTTTCAACCTGTATGGGTGTCGTCTCTTCTGTTATGAAACATTTCCTTCCTTCTTCTTCTTGCTTCTTGTTATCAATTTGTTCTCTTCTTCTTAACTCTCGTTCTTCCCTTTGTTAGCACTCCACTAGTTCTCCAGAGGCTGAAAAGGATACAGACAAAGGTAACCACATACCAGTTTGACCTAGTAGCTATCCCTACCAGGCTGAGAGGGATCTCTCAATGATATCACAACCAAGTATTAACTATGAAATGAAAGATATTAGGCTAGATATGATAGGATCAGGTAGGTTTTAAGAAATTTATGGTTTGATGATGGACCAGGGATGAAACCAAGTATCTAGGTCTAGGGATCAAAGGGTTTACAACTGCAAAGATATAAAGGAGCAAGGTAGAAATGGATTTATGATGGATTTAGGGTTTTGTAGGTATAGTGGTGAGTTTTAAAAGGTAGAGGGATTTAATGAGCATGTCCGTTCATGAATTCATTAAACTGGAAGCATGAAACACAAAATGACATTTCCATATAAATAAAGCTAAAAAAATATAATTATGCCTATGAACTATAAGAAAAGCCACTGAAGATACAATATATGAAAGAGAAGATATATATATTTCAATAAATACTATAACAGAGAAGATAAATGATTATAAACTCACTACACATGAATTCCTAGATAATAGTTGCAACTGCATCCTTTGATTTCTGAAAATGAAAGTGAAATTACACGCTATAAAGGTTACAATCCTTTGATTTACAACCATCTAAATGACTCTGAAAATGATAGATATAGTAAAAAAACAACATCTCCCCTCTCTTAGGGGTCGAATCCATCAGTTGTGGAGTTGATTATATGATAAGCTCAACAAAACCCTAATCTCTAGTGGAGGTTAACCAATTCACCCCAGCATAGGAAAGTAGATACATATGACCAAAATGACATTAAAAAGCATGTATCTACCCTAATTTACCATTTACCATCTCAATTACATCTTGTGACATCATCGTTTCATCAATTACATCAGTAAAAAGTCAAACTAGGTCAAAATTTCGGTGAAAATTTCCTTCTGGAGAAAGCGTAGAAAAATCAGGAGAAAGTATAGCGAGCTAGAAGAAAGCATAGTAAGCTAAGGAAAACTTACTTTTGGAGACCTTCCATGTGTCCAAATCAAGATCTAAAAGTACCATTTTAAAGCTCTGGATGTCTGCTGCATGGTAGGCTCATCAATCACTCAAAAAGGTGGTTCCTATCCCTGCAAAAGTTCATTCTCCCAAGAGTACTCAGAAAGCATAGTGTGGCCTCCAAAAACAGGGCAAAAAGGTGTTTTTTTGCATGTTTTTAGGCATTTTGACCCCCCAAAAGTGGCTGACGTCGCTCAAGCGCTGACTAGGATTGATGTACTCATCAAGAGGAATCCAAAAGCGTTGATTATTCATCCAATGGACCCCCCCAAAAAAAGCATAGCGTGGCCCACACTACGCTTTTGCCAGTATGTCTCATTTTTCAAATTTCCAATTTTGACAAAAATGTCACAAAAAAACAAAATTTGCCCCAAAATTCCTCAAAATTGGTCCATAAGTCCCTCATGAGGTATATTATGCCAATGACCAGAGTAATCTATGTTGGTATGGACACTATCAAGGGCTTTTTCTGGGACTGTATAATACCAATGTGGTCTCTCTTTTCTGTTCTAGCGATATTTTTAGCGGATATGCGTTTTGCATTTTTATATTGGAATTTCAAGTATTTTTTAAGAGAAATTAGCTTGATTATTTTTCCTTGTAGAAAATCAAAGGTTGAAATAAAAATAAAAAAAATAAAATTTTAATAAACAATTTGGAAGAATGTAATCAACGTTTTCTAGCCAAATGTCCATCCATACATTTAAATTTCTTGATAATAATAATTTCAATTCGATAACCATTTTGTTTGATGTTCATTTTGTTGAATGCTCAGCTTAGCTATCCACATTTTGCATGGTTTTTTGTGCCTATGTACAGGAGCAAGGGATGGATCCCAGTGAATCAGACGGATTTAGCAGTTCGGCTCTGGCGATAGGGTTTGGGTGGTCTAATGAACATGTGGAGTTGGCGGAGTTGAATCATGTGGTTGGTTTTGTTGTTCCGAAATAGTAGGGACCACTATTATTAGAACGATATGGTAGACCAGTGACCAGGTCGTTGATTGCAATTTCCAAGAATATTGGACCGTCCGGAAACCAATAGCAGATTCATTGGTTTTCATGGGAAACAATGGAGGGAAGAAAAGGAATAATAAATATGCATTCGCAATTATTATAATTGTGTTAATGGAATCATTTTGGTGATTCTGGTTTTTATGGGCAACATTCAAGGAAAGCAAAGGAATAGTAAATATGCATTGATAGTTACTATAATTGTGTTAATGGAAGCATATTTGTGATTGCGTGAACATTTGTGTATAATGCCTGGCTGCTAAAATTTTCTGGGCATTTCCTGAACCAATGTAATTATTTATTGCATTGTGGTATTACAATTTAATATATGGAACATGGCTTGAAATTTCAAGATGTTTTTGGGTGTTATCTGAGGTAATGTAATTATTTTAGTGTGTTGTGGGATTACAATTTAATATATGAAACATGGCTTTAAAGTTTGTTGTGTTATCAAGGCCAACATACTTTTTTTTTTCCTATTTTTAGCGTGTAATAAGCATGCATGGTCTGGACAGTAAGATTTATAAATAAACAAGGATGGTTACAAGGCAGCTAGTCCCTGCCTTGAGTCAAATTTCGAGTAATCAAAATGTAAAGGGGGAACATGAAAGTTGTTAGGACAATGAAGTAAAGATACATCAAAATAAGAAGAAATACTAAGCAGGATAAATATGCTGAAAACATTGGGGCAAGTGAGAAAACCTCAAGCCAGTAGCAACCAAATGCTATTGTATCTAAAGCTAGTTCAGATTAACAGACTTGGCTTTCATTCTTGTTCGCTTAGAAGCTGACTCATAATCAAAATCCGGCTACTGAATCAGAATTGGATGGAGCAGTGTGCTGAAGAAATTGGCACAAGTGGGAAAACCTCAAGCCAACAACAACCAAATGCAATTCTATTATTAGTATTAGTTATCTGTTTGGTAGTTCAAGCAAGAGATTCAAGAGAGTCCAGGGGTGGGTGGTAAGCAAGCGGGCCACTACCCCAATGTTTCTTCTTCGACTGGAACTTGTCAAACGGGCTTTGATGTTGTTAAATCTTATGCTACTATAGACTCAATGCCCTCATGTATCCAATAGGTTGTAAGCTTATATGGACATGTATTACAAGAATACATACTCCTGTATCCAATGACTAGACTATAATAGCTTGGAATCCATAAATTTTAGTGGTATCACTTATAAATAAGCAAGCTCATATTGTTGGTGCCTCTCTTCTAGGGTTTTAATGGGAACTCCTAGAGATAGGTTTAACCCATATATCTCTTCACCTAGAATAAGAAGTGGGAATGTTTCTACTTTCTATCAGTTATACCACCATCTTTCTCACTAGGTCGTGGGAACAAGGAAGAAGTGGATCATGGTGTTTCAATGTTGTTGAATGGCAACCTTTTTATATCATGGGGCCTTGTGGCTACCTTGTTATATTTATGTTTTCTAGGCCAAGAATATAACCTTATTTTTGGTTCAATTTCCTTTGGTCCACAGAGTGATAACCTGTGGTAGCGGGGCCCTAGCAACAGAGCCCCCTCAACAAGCTCTCAATTAACCCCAACATCAATTAACACCCTTGATTGGATGACTAAAGGGCCATTTTTTGCAAACAATATTTATGCTGCCAATTCCTGTAGAAGTTAGCACACATTATAAGGTAAATTTCTGCAGGCTGATTCATTTTGCCTTTGCCAATAAATGAAATATGAATTATGCCGACAAAATCCAATGACCGTCTGGGATTTTTCACAAGAATGCAGTAACCTGATGTTAATCGGGCACTGTTGAAGCTCTTAAAGAAGGTGTATTCATCATCGGTAAAAAACTGAAGGCATGCATTGGAGGAGAAAAACATTGAATTAGGGGTATTTGAAAAATAGAAATTTATCATATTTCTTGAGCATTTCAGTACACATCCTTTTGCCACTGCCATTTATCTAATATTGCAGAAACCATGGAGGAAAGACAGGAAAATGGAAAGCATCTTCCTTCGGAAAATAAGGAACAACTAAATAGAAATTCAAGAACTTATAACAGAAAACATATTAGAAATTTGAGAAACTGTATGCAATGTGGAATACAATCAAAATACTATATTGTCAGGAAAATTGACCCCAAGGGAGATAAGCTAATTTTATTAGCGTCCACAGAATTGGATCAATGGAACTAAAAATATATGTCCAATGGAATTCGATCAATGGAACTAAAAAGATATGTCCAGTGTGAGTACAACGTGGTTGCGCAAAAACTCCTATAAATGGTGAGTTAAAATGTAGGAAAAAAAAAACGTACATCATAAGAAAGCATCTAAGTGATTCTCCGTAAAACAAGCTTTCATCCGACTTTCCAAACAATGTTTATACTATATTCCCATTCCTATTCTGAACTAACCCTTGAGCCTAAAAAACAAACCAAGAAATATTCATATCAAAATGCATTCCAAATGTACACTATTGAAGCCTTTTGAAATACACCAATTGAAATTAATCAGGTAGATGATGAACTAATTTCTACTGGAATAAGTACATGATAAACACTTACAGACACGATAAACACTTACCTGATGAGAGTTACGATCAATTATAGATTTCTCCTTGAATTTCAGTTTACAAGAGTATTCCTGATGTCCTTGTATACACATTGTTCCATAGTGATCACAGTACAATTTCCCCAATATTATATTGTATATATACGTTGTAACCTGCAAGAAACTAAAACTCATGAAATTAGTCAATCAACCCAAGAGAGGAAACCATGAGAAAATTTCAAACTACTATGAAATCCAAGCTCTCTTATGAGAAATCTTAAGTAACTTACTCCACTAAAACACCTCACCATCATCAAATTCCAGGGTGAGAACTCCAAAACTTTCTCTTTAAATTACTATCTCCCCAAAATTTCCACCCTCTACCTTCACAATTCCATGCAACAATCATGGGATGATGACTGAACTGTATTTATATAAGTCTAAAGGTTAACATAAATTAACCACGCTTAATATTCTGCACTAGTTTTCGAGACATGTTTTTTATGAGTATTTCTATCCGAGTATATCCAATCACTTATTAAATAGGAATAAGCATATGTTTACATGTCTACAATTAGATCAATCAATAATCAGTTTCTTATGCACACTAAGACAATCCATGGATGAAAAATTTATAATGGAAACTGAATATAATGACAAATCTATCATGCAAACAAAGAACAAAGAAATTTGTGTGTGCAATTTATTTTAATATTACAAATAAAAAAAATGAAATAGATGGCAATATATAAAGTCTTGGGAACTTAATGGAATGAGAGATAGAAATGAAAGACAACATATGGAGAAATAATGTGCCACTATTTAGACGAGCATTATCGAGTACCAGTATCGTGCAATAGTTGCAAACCATCGACTAAGAGATTTATACCAAATATTATGAGGAATTCAACTCCTCAATTTGGAACAAAGTTGATTCAAAAAAAGATATATTTTTAGCTACAGATTGATTTGTGACAACAAAATTGCATAGAACATATATCCAGGTTTGTGTATAAATACACAAGTTCATACCTTGAACAATGTAACATGTGATCCTACATTGGATCTGGTAATTTTCATACTCAACGAGAGTAATATATTATAGGTGTGCATTTATGGAATTGGAATACCCTCTGCACATATATTTATTCATCTCCTGCATTTTTCTGTAATTTGACTATAATCATATGCCTATATATATATTTCACATTTGTAAATTTCTCATGATTTGTGATTGCCACTCCAATTTCATATCCAAACTAGCGAAGGTAAGCGTGAAAGCTAACCATTTAAAATATACAAAGACAATTGAAATATTTAGAAACAGAAGTCATGACATTGCCACAAAAATGAAACAACTTTAATACCATCTAAAAGAATCATTCAAAATAGACGAATTTCATACTATTCAAACCATGACTTTCCATAGCAATATTTCTAATTTATTCAAATGATTTTTCCCTTGAAATGTCATTCCACAAAGTAGCTAACACTATATGAGTTCTACACTTCACATCCTTCATTTAAGGCCAACAATTTCCCAATCAATCAACAATATTAATTCAAACATATTTCAAAATTTTGACATTACAATTAATGCTTCTCCGAAATGGAGAAAAGAACAAAGTTCCCAATTCATGTAATGTTAATACTTTTGCAGTCACTTATTTAAGGGGAAGAAACCTTCAGTATATTTTATCATATTAAGTGAAGAAAATCTGACGAAAAAATGACAAAAGGAAAGTACCTTTGGCAATATTGAAGGTTTATCCAGACACATGCATCAAAGGAAAAGAATCTTACACATTTCTGAAGACGGAAGAGTTCCATCACGAAAACTCTACCTTCTACAACTTGGAATTTCCAATCTTGACAGCATAAAAGAAACAAGCTAGTACTATTAGAGAACAAAGTTGTGCCATCATACAATTATCAAAGGTTTGCTGCATCTACCAGTTGTGCTACTAGAAATCTACCACATATGTTCTAGTAAATGTTGAAACATTGATTTGATGGAAAAATATTGACAAATCCGATACCATGGCATTATTTCATAACAATAAACAAAATGACCATTGTGCAAGGTAAGAGATTCCCTCCTTTAGAATGACACCCTTAAACATAACCACTCCTTTAAAAGCATGTTTGATATCAGATCTTTGAATTGACTGAGCAAAGAAGTCACAAAAACATATGCTTCTATTCCCAAATTTTCAAAATTTACCCTAATATTGTAGTTGAAAACATAACAAATTACAATAGAGCCTGTGGAAAACCTGCTATGTTGTCATTCTAATTCAGCTTCACCCTAGTTGCATTGTTACTCTGGATTTCTGAATGATTTTAACTACATAATTCAATTGAATTCCACAATTTGGAAGAAATATGATTAAGAAACCATAGAAAAAAAATTAACTATAAATTATTCGTGACATCAAAATAAATGCATACAACATGATATCCAGGTTTTGGGTACAAAAAAAACATTTCACGTATTAAGCAAAGTGACCTGCAATCTTGCATTGAAATGTGATAGAATGCAGACTTAACGAGAGCGATATATTATAGGTGTGCATAAATGGAATATGCTATGTATAAATATTTTTTAATCATCTGTGCACTTAATTAATATAGACAGATTCAAGAATACATATGTGTAAGTCTCTCATGATCTATGATTGCCACTGAAATTTCATGTTCAGACAACAAAGTGTAGCATATCCTATTATTGGTTCGGGCTACCACGAGGCTACCACGAGGTGTATTTTACAGTTTTTTCAACTTAAATTAAGCTGCTACTACTAAAATATCATTCCTCCAGGCTCTTAGGGGGTGGCCACAAGGGAAAAATGAAGTAATTCCCACTGCAATTTTTCTAGCCTTAGGGGGTGACCACCAGAAAAAAAAAAAAATGAAGTAATTACAACTTCAATTGTTCCCACCAAAAGAATTCTTTTCGAGAAATCCAAAATCTTCATTTGGCTCTCAGGATCTGGCTCAGATCTGGCTATCCCCAAGCTAAGTTTTTTTTCTCTACCACTAATGCACCAATCGTTATAGTAGACAAGACTTCAATCATTTGTCTTGATACAGTGGTTTGATGCAGTGAAGGAGTGCTTTTTTGGTTCTCCGCTATGCCCCTGTGCCTGATTGAAGTATTCCTTCGCCTGGGTGTCATTTGTCTCTATAAAAATAAAATTTGAGATCCCTAGAGCCATTTTCTCTGAGGACAACATAATTAAGAGAAAAACCAGAAGAAAGTGAAGCAAACTCCAACATAGTATACCAACCTGCTGGAAGAAGATTTCATGTATTCAAAGGTATAGGAAGGATATTCGGCTGGACCAATACCATACTATATATAAGCAGTTGGATCAAACGCATTGTTGACTGCTAAAGCAACAACTGCTACTAGTAAGGCCTTTGCCTTTGCTACTGCTACTTACTCAACAACATTGTAATCATCTACTGAGACTATGAACTTGGGGTTTTTATTAGACCTTCAGGCAGTGATCCAACAGTTGAGGATGCATTTTTCATAGGATTTAAACCTCTTTTATAAGCTCTGATATATCCATACCCTAAAGGGCCTTCACGTTCCATTATATTATATAATGTATAGCCTTTTTCTAAATGAGTCTTCGTCCCACCTCAAGCGGTGGGAGCATCATAGGTAAAGGCATCACCACTAAAATATGAAATTTTATTTAATACCATGAAGCTCACCCAAAGAACCAAGGGGAGAAATAAAACAAGGCATCTGTCAATTCCATAGAATTCTAGAAAGAAATTCAAATGTTGAACGGCTTACCCGAGTGGCGCGAAACTGCATAAGCCTAAAATCAACCTTCGAGCCGGCTCTCTCCACCCTTGGTCTCTGCAATTTGAAAATTTTTCCGAAAATACAACGCGCTCCTCGTCAACAACTCAAAACTCTTGCAATTCCTCCAACTGTGCTCAAATAACTACGTTAAGATGTCCTACATTAAACACACCCTGTCGTGAAATCATTTATGTAACAATGCCTTAAAAAGAACTAGACATTATTTCATTTAACTTCTAGAGAATCTCTTCAGACATCTTTTTTTTCACAGAATTTGGCGGAATCACTGCTTCCCTTAATTTAAGTCAAAATTGTTCTGTATTTCTTCGATCATTTTCTTCGTCCCAGGGTATATTTAAAGAGGGGTTTTCATCTACATCGATCTGGCGTGACATCCATGAATAAGAATAAATAATTTTGTGTCTCTGCACAAAGAATTCCCTTTCTACCATCCACTTGCATGAGACCCTAGAGGGTGGTTAGGGAGTGGGGTTTGAACACCGATAGATAAAAATAAAATACTAATGGGTGAAAGTCTTCCTTTACCTAAGAGACTAGAGAAATTTGAATGCATAGTATAAAAATCCAATTGGGTGACCTGGAAACTTTAGCCATCAAAATGTCGGGTGACCTACAAATGTAGCCAGCATATTGATCACAACCTTCTTCGTATTCTATGAACCCACCCAAGGAAAAGCCTGATAAGAGAAGGGTTCCTAGCTCTCTGTCCTTAGCACACATATTTGTCTGTAGCACACATCAAAGATAGCTTTCCCTCTATAATCTGACATCTGAGTCGATGCCTGAGCCTATGGGCACCATTGACAAAAGATGAAGTCGAAACCATCCGCAAAAGATGAAGTCTAGGGATAGAGTTGCAGTCCATATTGAACTTCAATGCATGCTCATACTATCACTCAATTTGTTTCCATAACGCTCAAAACGAATCGACGGGCGAGTGCATAATTCAATAAATAAAGAAGAAGCATAGAAAATTGGTTGGCCGTGTTTGTTTTGCCTGTGTGAATGAGGAATTGTTTCTGATGCCAGCGAGTGCATATATCAATAAATAAAGAGGAAGCATAGAAAATTGGTTGGTCGTGTTTGTTCAGCCTGTGTGAATGAGGAATTGTTTCTGATGCTCGCACCTCGAGTGAATGAATGAGGAATTGGATTGGAGAAACTCGAAGGTGAGTTGAATTATATATGAAATTATGTAAACAAACTATCACCTTCTAGGGGTTAAAGTTCCAATGGGTTTGAGCCATAGTAGCAGAGCTTAACCTGCAGGTGAGAAGGCTCATATGATACAGAGGAGAGGCATAGAGCTGTCGTTTCATATACGCAACACCGTTCAAACACCACAACAACATGCAAACACATCATGCAGACACGAGGCACCACTTGGCACTTAAGTTTGACTATTATAGAGATTGTTTTCTTTTATAACATACCATAACATTTTATACTGGTAAAATAATGCCAGCATTAGTTTACCATTTTCAAATTCCTTTCAAAATGTGAAGGGGACAAATCAATATAGCATATGCTTGCCTCCTCCTTGCCTCGGGAAGAGGCCAAAACTAAGAGAAGTCGTGACAGAGGGACTATCATTAAATAATATGTTGTTGTAAAACTTTACAAAATGTTTTCAGATCTAAAACTCAGTATATAAAGGAAAAATATCATATAGTGTAGACTATAGCTACAGAATTCAATGATAAACCTTATTACAATAAGCAGTAAAACGAACATATATTGTCGAGGTTCTGGTTTGTCATACAAAGAAAAAGAAAAAAAACATGCAACATGGGAATACCAGAATGAAAATGCATTCATATATATAAAAGAGGGATAACCTGAGGAAATGAGTCTCATAGGTTTAGAGCCGAGCCCCCTGGTGACAGGGCAAGGTCATGGTCCTCTGGCCATTATGATCTTAGTACCATAAAGAAGAAAACTATAGTAGAGTTATATTTTGTTTACATTTGTAAAAGAAAATTTAAAGAGAACTACAACTACTTCACTGTAAGTACTTAACAATGGACATCAAGAAAATACACTCTGTTTAAAAAGCCAAAATTCTTAAATATGAACCCTGAATGTTTACAGGCCATAAGTCCATATCGTAGGCCAAACAACCAAAAAAATTTATACAAAATAGTTTTAGCATGTATAAAGGAAGATTCAACACAATATTTTATGCATAATAGAAAACTGAAATAGAATAAACCTTTATGTTGATATCATAGGGTTTCGCTACAGAATACCCAGAACATATAACACAAAAATTAAGTTCTACATGTCAGACAAGTGATAATTACAACAGTCGTTCAGACCCGATTAAGGCGGACATAGTAATAATTTAAAAGGCTAAATAAGGAAGCTAGAACAACAAACTACGCCAAGAACCCTTCAACTAAATATAAAGACCCATAAGTTCCTTACATGCAAGAGAGGTATAGAGGTCGATTGCTACACCTGTTCATGCAGAGGGTATAGCCCTTAATGAACCAAAGTTATAAACCATAACATGTAGTACAGTGAATATCACGTTGGAAGCTTACCTGGATTGGTTGACCTGAAGCTATTGAGCCGAGAAGGAAGAAACCCCCCATGATTCCTGTTTTGCCCGAACTATGAATAAAAAAGAGAAAAAGCATGAGAACTATGGCTATTGGGGACTATAGACAAGAATGCATACCATTATTAAAAAAAAGAAAACCCAATGAGAAATTCCAGAATGCTACCTATGATAGTCAAGGCAGGAACATGGCACTTCCTCACTTGAAAAATACAGAGGAACAAAAGGATTGGTGTCAGATTCAAGCCAAGAATCATATAGCCTCATTTTCCCTGAGACAAAATAAATTAATACTAAGAAAATAACTAAGTAATGAAAACCTCTCAAGGGTACAACTATGGAAAAACCCTCTTCAAGATCAAATGATGCGGAGAGAGTAAACATGCTTGGAAGGGATGAGGTATCATGTGCGAAGAAATGACAGTAAGGATCTATTAGACGAACAACTCCACCATGGAATGAATTCGTCGAACCCCGCGACAAAACACAGACAAAACCACTGCATGATGGAAGAGCCCAGCTCGGTGAAGCCGAGGTTCAGCCCATGGAGGAAGGGAAAACCATTTCTAGAGAGCGGAGGTGAGAAGTTGCAGAGCAGTAGCATGACCAACTCCTGCAACAGAACAATGAAATGGAACAATGGTTCTCGGGGTGGGTTAGTTACCCTAACCATCCCTGCAACACTCTTGTCTGTCGGATCAAATGGGTTCCATATCGACGGTGGATGAAGAGTAGTAATAAATTCAGTGACACACAACTTTCAACCGGATCTCCCATATTGAGGAGACAACCAATGTTTAATTAAACCTATGATAAAACCATAGTAAAGAACCTGCTACGTGCTAGTGTGGAATTATCGAAAAATCAACAGTAATTATAATGTTAAATCATATGACTTCGAATAAAAAAACATTATAATGAAAAATAATCCAAAGTACCAAGTTGATATCATTATGTACAAGAACTAAATTCCAACACTAAATTCCAACCCATGGTGACCACGTGCTGAGCACTAAAGTTGGTAATAGAACTATACTATAGTTATAAATATACCTTTGGTTGTTTTATTTAAATTATCAATGAATTGTATTTAGAGTAAATGGTAAGTAAAGTAAAAAAAAAATCACGTGAATAGTATAGTAGTGACACTATATGACTATTCAATTGAAATATATTCCATTTCTATATATTAATTCGGTCAAGTAAAACACATTTTCTTAATGCTAAGTATGTAAGTTTTAATTTTTTGTGGTGGTTTAAATTTTTTTTTGTTATAATTGTGTTTTGATAATAAAAAAAATTCATGTTTTTCCCACGGATTCGTGATTTTTTATTAGGATATATATTAATGAGTTATATTTATTATGTGCAAGATGTTTGTGACAATGGAGCTATCAAGTTGTTCAATGAGATAGTTTTAGCCAATGTAGAGGAGAGGAGGAGCACGAGAATTATGAGTTTTATTTTGAATTTATTTATTTCTAGCAATTATGTATATAATACTATCTAGCTAGATGAAGTTGAAGTTTGTTTTTGATGTCTCATCACTTGATAGTGTATGCATAAGGTTTCTTCATCAATCCTCTTTTATGAAACTAAACTACATAAGAAGAAATGTTACTTATTGGATTGTAATATCCTTTTCCATATGGTCGGTTTTCCCCACTTAACTCTATGAAATAACTCGGTTTTCCCCACTTAATCACTTCATTTTAACCTTTATCAAGAGGGAGAGAAGAGTAATCAATCTCGTTAGTGGGCAAGGGACCTCATCTCTAAATTGGAAATTATGGTGACTCTAGCTTACCTTATTGTGTTCCCTTTACATTATTATGGTAATTCTAGTTCCCCACTATGTTTGTTTTGTATTATTCACTTCATCAAATTTATCTTTGTTATATATATATATATATAACCCAATTTTAAGATCATGGCCAAGCCTAACACGAAATTTAAAATGAAATGAAATGATGGAAAAAAATAAATTTAAATTGTCATAGCCTCGTGGGGCATAGAATAGACAGTGATGAGGTGTACGATTAATGCACTCCATGATGTGAAGGCCATTGGTTCAAAACTCCGCGGGGAAAAATCGAGCTATGTTAAATTTCAACAGCTTAAATGCCTTTGAGTAGAGAAGAGCTTAAATTCCCATGCCCATGGATCGCTTAAATTTTCATGCCCATGGGTTGCGGTTTCCAAAACCATTCAACAACTTAAATAATAATTTCTACATCTTAAATACTCTTAAATCCATGTTTCCAAAACCAAAAATTAAACCTGAAATCATCTCAAAACTCACAAAACTTAACAAACAAACAAAAAAATATAAATTATCATACAAAACTCAGCTTAAAAAAAAAACACAAACAACATTATTTACCACCAAGAGTGCTGATCACAGATCATTTATACCCTCGGTGTGGGTATGGCACTTTTGTGTTGCATGACAAACCGTTGGGTTCTTGCTGCTTTGGCATACTTTTATAGCGGCTGCGGAATAATATTAACATCCCAAGGGGAGATGAATTAGCAAGAATCAGGACCTGTTCTCAATTACAAACGAGGAGGAAACCATGTCAATTCCTATATACCATGCTCTTATCCAATTCATAGCGTTAATACATCATGGAATGGGAGACCGCATCGTATAAGCACACGAATGTGTGTTCCGTGAAACCCATGAATTTTCCATTTTCTTACATTATAATAAATTTTATATTTTATGTTTTCCGTGAAACCCATGAATTTTCCACTTTCTTTCCATAGTAAATTTTTTTTTTAGAATTATAAGATATGTGAAAATATTCTTTTTCATAGGATATGGAAATTTAAAAAAAATAAAAATTTTCTATTTAAAATAACACATTATAAATTAAAATCAAATAATAATGGAATGAATATAAAATTTATTAAAATAAGTTTTATTATTAAAATTTAATAATATTTTTTAATGAAATTGATAGTATAATTGATTATAGTTAATTATAGTGAATGTTTAAAAATTTTAATAATTTATATGTATATTATTTTTTTGCAAGAGTATAATCAAATTCAATCATGGTCAAACTAACTCAATTATGATCTATATTTAAGGTTGACTTATTTTACTAGGTTAATCTATGTTTACTAATCAACTTAAGTTTACTAGGCTTGTCAAATTGACCTATTTTTAGTAGTTTGATCTAGGTTTATTAGGTTCACTAGATTTACTAGGTTGACATAGGTTTACTAAGTTGGCCTAGGTTGACCTAGGTTTACCAAGTTGACTTAGTTGAATTAGGTTTACTAGGTTGACAAAGGTTTACTATGTTGACCTAGGTTTACTAGATTGATCTAGGCTTATTACGTTTACTATGTTGGCTTACATTTAAGGTTGACATGTGTTTAGCAAGTTGATGTTTGTTTTCATTATTTACTAGGTCAACCATTAATCTAAGAGGATCCAAAAGGACTAAAGTCCCCAAATTTTGATGGAAACAGTGCCATGTCTAAGAGCTCAATGAGATGATTCCATTGCAACTTGAATCAGATCGAATGGAGTCCATATGCAAAAGTTATGGTGTTTTGAAGTTCACTCCAAACATAAAAAAGTTGGATAGGGTGACACGTGGCATGTTTGTACAGTGCCACATGGAAATATAGTATATCCGACATGGCATAATGTGTATTTTACATGTCGCATTGAGTCAATTGTGATGTGGCAGAAAGAGGTTGACATGGAACTAAATTATGGCAGTTGACTGGGCTACAAGTTGACCAATGAGAGGTTTCCATGTGGACCAATCAGAGGGCGTCGTATGGAACCTAAAAAATGGCCAAGAAACTCTAGTTATAAAAATTTATTATAAATTTGGAGTGATGGGGTTTGAACCCTTGACCTATGCGGGTAAGCCAATGGCCTAACTATTGGGCCACACATTTATTTTGTTATGTAAACGAACAACACTCTATTTAAACATTTTGTTGCAACCATTGTCATATAAGGGGAGGTCGGCGAGAGCTTGACCTCGGGACCTCTACATAACCATCAACACATAACCTCCAACCTAACATAATTCGTTACAATGTGTAATAGCATATTCACGTGGGTCGAGGTGCATATGATATATTTGGTATAATATCTGGTTATACATTTTGGTAGGGTATAGCAAAGTGTTATATTTAACATAACCAACATTCCTCCCATAACCAAGTTCTATTTATATGTATGGTTACAACGAACGAGGCTGCAACCTTCATGGGCTTGACCTTGGGGTTGCGGACCCCCAAAGCCTTATATACCAAAAATATTTTCCATTGCACCATAGCTGTGTGTTTGTGAAAAATAAGCTAAGATCCTTAGTATTGTAGCATGTGTTATCATTGTGTTTGTGGTATTACATAATTTTTATGCTATTTTCAAGATTTAAGAAAGGAGAGATTGTGCGAGGGGTTCTTTGTGGCTTTGGGTGAACTTATTTATCAATCTCATTGTGTTCCTTTCTTTTTATACAATAAATCATTTTTGTTCATAACCTTTTAAAAGCTTCTTTCAAGTTTGGTATTTTGCATGTTGTTTAATGATAGTAAATCATAGGCTTGTAATGAAACATCTTGATTACGTTTGGTATCAGAGCTAAGTGAGCTAGTTTGATCTGGTTTTCAAGTATGGATGATGACCAGGTCTAAGCTTAAGAATGGAGAAGGTGAACTTGAAGCTTACAATCCTGAAGTTGGTTCAAGGAGATTCACTTAAAGAGGAGAGATGACTTCACCAAAATGAGAGAATTCTTTTATCTCTGAGTCAGATTTTCTCGAGGATGGAAGAGCTCTATAAAGAAATATGAATTCAAAAATGAGAAGGAACTAGTAAAGTAATTAATGAGGGTGATCAATCCCCTCTTCCTCTATTTTCTCCTCCTTCTTCAAGACCTCCCTCCCCTCCTCATTGTTCACCTCCTTCTTCTCCTTCTAATTATCATTGCCATCTCCTTGTAAGAATATTGCTTCAAAGAAGCTATTTTTGAAGTTGGATATCAAGTTCGACTTGAAATTGTATAATGATAAGCCTAATGCAGAAATATCAAATAATTGGATTCAACATATAATAGTTTATTGCTGTATTTAGACAATTGTTGAAGAAGAGGTAAAGATTTAGTTGGCCTCTCTTCGGCTGAAAGGTTCAACATTGCTTTGGCAGGAAAGTGAACTTCGAGAAGGTAGAAAATATAATTGTAAGCTCCTTTCTTCATGGTTAGAATTCACTAATGCATTAAAGAAACAATTTTATCCTTTAGCATATCGCCATCAATAAATCATGGAATGGAAAAAATTGAGACAAGGAAAAGGTCAAAGCGTGAAATTTTTTACTAAATAATTTAGGAAGAAAGCATTTTCTTTAAATATTCCATCAAATTCTCCATAAACACCCTTTAAATACATTGGTGCAATGCATAGTTACCTTATCCACAATATTCTTTTATTTAATCCCACTAATTTGGATGAAGTATGTGTCCAAGTTGTTGATCTTGATTCAAGGGGAAATAATGTGCATAATGATTTCACGAAGAAGTAACCATCCAAGTTCTATGAAGAAAAATTCAAAGGAAACGAGGAAAGAAAGCAGGCTACTATAGTGAATATATAAGAGGTAAATATTATGTGCTTTCATTATAAAAAACATGGGCATGCTGATGCACATTGTTGGAAGATACATCCTAAATTAAGGCCTAAAAGATTTGGAGTTAAAGGAAAGCAAAAGACTATTACAAGAGTGCAAAAATATTTGGGATCTTATACAAGGGATGAAACTCACATCACAACTTTAGCAGAAGTGAAAAGTAAAACATATTCGCATTCTATTTATAGTTCTTTTGTTCCACCTCCTAGTGCTAAAGTCAAAGAAGTGATATTTTTCACATAACGAGGTTGATACTCTTTTTGATACTAGTTACCAAGTGAATTTAATATTTGAAGTGATTGTTAAGAATATAGGAATAGAAATAACATCTCACAAGAAACCTTATCCTCTCAATTGGGTTTGTGATAATGAAACGTTACAATTAATGAAGCAATGGAAACATATATTTGCAATCACTTCAAAAATATGTTCATGAGGTTGAATTAGAAGTGATTCCTCTTGATATTTGAAAAATTATTTTGGGAAGCACTTATTTGTATGATAAGAAATCCATATTATTCAAGGAGGAGAACAAATATCACCTCACTAAATATGGGGTTGAGTATATTGTAAGAGCACATAGAGTGAAGAATAACTTATCACTTGTTATGGCAGGGAAAATGAAGTGGCTCATAAATGCTAGCAAGAATTTTGTACTCTAGTTGTAAAAGAAAAAGTTGTCAAACAATGTAATGATTTTAAGGGTTGTGATACTTCTCATAAGGATGAATTAGTTAAACTCATCTCTAACTATGATGAAATATTTTAAGAACCTAAAAGATTTCCTCCTAAGATAGATATTCAACATGTGTTCAACATGCGATTTAGCTACAAGAAAGTGTAGAGATCAAGAAGAAAATTCAAGGATTGATTTAAAACGGAGTCATAAGGCCTAGTTCCTCTCCACCTGGATCTCCTATTGTGATGGTACCAAACAAGGATGAGACATGGAGAATGTGTGTTGACTTTTATGCCCTAAATAAGGTATTGGTAAAGAATCGATACCCTCTTCTTCATATCGATGATTTCTTAGATTTGTTAAAATATGTAGTTTACATTATTAATGTAGAATTGGAAATTAGTTATCATTAGATTCGAATTGTAAAAGGTGATGTTTGGAAAATTGTTTTCAAAATAAAGAAGGGTTTGTTTGAATGCTTAGTGATTCCTTTCTAGATTTGCAATAACCTAACAACTGTTATGTGTGTGATAAATAGCATTTTGTGACCATTCATTAACGACTTTGTGATTTTGTAATTAGATTATATTCTGGTATTTAGAAAAAATTGGGGCGAGAATTTCAATAATGTTAGGAAATAATTTAACATTTTGAAAAAGAAGAAGTTTTAAGTGAAATTGTCGAAGTGTGAATTTGGCAAGACATCATTAGTATACTTGGGTTACATCATAGGGGGTGGTGAATTGAAAATAGATCCCTCTAAGATTGAAGTGATTGTGAACTTGCATAAGCCTACATTAGTAATGAAATTTAGAAGCTTCTTATGGGAAGCCCAGTATTGGGGGAATTTATTGCTAACTTCTCATTTATTTCATTCTGATTCTCCATTACATGCTTTAACTAGCACAAAACATGTCTTTCAATGGGGAGCCAAGTAGCAGAGATCCTTTGATACATTGAAAGAAAATATCAACACAACATCACTGTTAGCATTGCTAGATGTGCAACATTCATTTGAGATAGAGACCAATGCAAGTGGATATGCCATGGGAGTAGTTTTGATGCAGCAACGTAAGCTAATTTGTTATGACTTTGAAACCTTTTCTAAAATTGTTGTTAATTATCCAACATATGATAAATATTTTTATTTATTAGTATAAAATGTTAAGAAGTGGAATCATCACTTAATGGGCAAGAAAATTATAATACATACATATCATTAATCATTATAGTATTTGCAATCGTAAAATTAGCCACAACAATCAAGGCATTTTCGATAGATGGGTTTTCTACAAAAAATTCATCTGGTCATCGAGTATAAGAAGGGCGTACAAGTAAAAAATTAGTTGATATGATATCTATACCTCCAATTAATGCATCTAATATTTTTTATAATTATTATTTAGAACTTGAAAATTATATTGAGCAGTATGTTAGGGATGCAAACATCAAAAATGTGTATGAGAGGTTAACTCATGGTTCACAAGTGGAGAATTATCATTTTCAAGGAAAGTTACTCTATCATGTTAATAAACTATGTATTCCAATGGATGAAAGAATGCATATAATTAGAGAAGCCCATACTTCGCGTATTTAAGGGAAGTTTGGTGTAAGAAAGATTATATCTCATCTACAAATGTTTTTTTATTGGCCTTGAATGAGGGAAATAATATCCATGTACATAAAAGTGTGTGTATTGTGTGCCACTCCTAAAACCACTAATATAGAATTGGGTTTGTATACACCTCTTCTAGTTCCTCAGCATCCATGCGAAAGTATCTCTATGGATTTCCTAAAGGTTTTCCTATGTCCAAAAGAGGTCATGATTACTTGTATGTATTTTTGGAGAGGTTCAACAAAATTTGTTTTTTGATGCCTTATAAGAAGAAATTGATGGTTGAATATACTGTATAGTTATTCTTTCAACATGTTTTGGTTCACTTTGGATTTCTCACTTCTATTATTTTATATTGGGATTCCCACATTTTTGGGAAGTTTTGGTGAAGCTTCTGGAGATTGATGGACACCAAGCTGAACAGAAGCATTACTTTTCCTCTGATATACCGACATACAGATAAAGGTGTTCAATAAGACCATAGTACATTTTCTCTGAGAATATTTTGGTAAGCATCCTAAAATTTGGGATGAACAACTACATTATGTGCAACATGACTACAATTGAGTATTGCATTCTTCTACATGGATATCTCCATTCTAAACGTATTTTGGGTATTGGCTAAAGTCTCCATTGGATTTTATTTTTCGGAAAGATGATGATTATGATGAGTGTAGATATGAAGAAAAATCCTGAAAATTCATTCAGAAGATATAGATGGTGCATCAAGAAGTGCAAGAATAATTGGGGAAGAACCAAGCCTAGTACAAAGCTAGGAGTGCTAAACATTGGATGGATCATCAGTTCCAATTTGGTTATTTGGTATGGCTACATATCAGTAAATATAGTTTAACATTTTAAGGTAAGAAGGTCAAGCCAATCTGATATAACCCATTTACTATTTTGGAGAAGATTGGCACTAATGCTTTCCGTGTAGATTTACCACCATACATGCAAATGTATTTAGTTGTGAATATGGAGACCTTCAAACTCTATGAGACTCCAATGATCATACAATAAGATGAAGGTATTCAAGCACTTTCCATTTATAATTCTTCTCATGAGTATTTGAATGATTTGCAAGAGGACTCCATTCTAGATAGGAAGGCAGGACTTCATGTCAAGGAAATGTGGAATATCTTCGAGTGGGCCTTAAGGGACTGAGTCCAAGAAAAACACAGTGGATCGAGATAGGGAAAGTGACAGAAATGCCCTCACCTATTTTCTAAATAATTTAACTTTTATATGTCTAAAAGGTTCTTAATGGGGAGGATTGATCTAGGAGGATCCAAAAGGTATAAATTTAAAAATCTCCAAAATTTTATGGAAGAAACTCCATAACGAGGAGGTCAATGAGACGATTCCAACACAACTTGAATGATGTCAAACAGAATATGTATGCAAAAGTTATGGTGTTTTGAAGTTCACACCAAACAAAAAAATGTTGGATAGGGTGACATGAAGCATGCTTGTACAGAGCAACGTGGAACTACCATTCATAAAATATGCCATGACATGGATTTGACATGTGGAATTGAGACAATAGTAACATGAAAATAAGAGGTTAATGTGGTATCAATTTATGGAAACTGACTAGGCTATAAGTAGACCAATGAGAGGTTGCCATGTAGTCCAATCATAGGGCACAACATGGAACCTCAAAAACGACCAAGAAAGTTCAGTTTTCAAAATTTATTGGATATTTAGAGTGGTAGGGTCTGAAACCGTAACCTACACAGGATAAGCCAATGACCCAAACATTGGGCCACATGTTTGTTTTATTATATAATCCAACAACACTATATTTAAAATTTATGTTGCAACCATTGTCATAAAATGGGAGGCTTGTGAACTTGAACCCAATACCTCCTCATAACCATCTGTGTATGACCTTGAATCCAATATAATTCCTTACAATGTGTAATAGCATATGCACGTGGAGTGAGGTGCATATGATATATTTGGTAGAAAATATGGTTATACATTTTGGTTAGGTATAACAAAGGGTTATATTTAATATAATCATTGCAACTTCCATAATCGAGTTATGTTTATATGTATCATTACAACGAATGGATTTGCAACCTCTGTAGGCTCGACCTTGGGGCTACGAACCCCCAAAGCTTTATATACCAAAATTATTTTCCATTGTCCCACAACAGTGTGTTTATGAAAATAAGTTGAGCTCCTTAGTATTGTAGCGTGTGTTATCACTATTTTTTTGGTATTACACCATTTTATGCTCCTTTGGAGATTTAAGAAAGGAGAGATTGTGTGAGGGGTTCTTTGAGGATTTTTGTATAGCTACAGAATAATGAGCCAACTTTAGAGATTGAGGGATTTTATGTAAATTGAGTCATTTTACATCATAATTGAAGAGCCCACTCCACTAGAAGTGGACTTAGAGACGTAGCCCACATTGGGTGAACTCCGTTATCAATCTCGTTGTGTTCCTTTTTGTTTGTCTAGAATAGTTTCTTTTTGTTCATAACTTTTTAAAATATTTTTTTAATTTTGGTATTCCACATTATGTTTAAAGATGAAAATAATAGGCTTGTAATAAAATATCGTGATAACCATATTCAACCATGGTTAACAGTAGTCAACTAGGTTGACTTGGGTTTTGCTAGGTTGGCTTAAATTTATTAATTTTATTAGGTACACTAGGTTTGCTAGATTGGACTAGGTTTACTAGTTTACAAGGGTTACTAGGTTGACCTAGGCTTCCTAGGTCAACCTATGTTTACATCATTTACTAGGTTAGCCTAGGTTTACTAGGTTGAACTTGGTTTGCTTGGTTTATTATGTTAACCTAGTTTTACTAGGTTTACTAGGTTGAGCTAATAATACCAGGTTTACTAGATTTACTAGGTTGACCTAAGCTTACTAGGTTAATATAGGTTTATTAAGTTTAGTAAGTTGACTTATTTTTAAGGTTGACCTAGGATTAATGGGTCGATATATGTTTACCAAGTTAACATAAGTTTAGTAGGTTTACCAAGTTCACCTATGTTTACAAGGTTAGCCTAGGTTTAGCTACATTTACTAAGTTTAATAGGTTTACTAGATTTACTAGGATGACCTATGCCTCCTCTCTTATTTTGTGAGGTCCCCATTACCTACACCATCCCTAGTTATGTTTCTTCTTGTTGCTTTAAATCAACCACCTTCTTCTTAATGGGGAATTTTTTTTCCATGTGATCTTCTTCACAAATACAGCATGATTTGGGCCTCTTCTTTTTGGTTGCACCTACTGGTTTTCCTTCTTTGGAAGTCTTCCCCTTTTTCGTGTCCCTTTTTTCCTTGCTATTATCACTCCACACTTTCTCCATATCCTTCCCATGCATTTGGTATTCTAGGAGCTTCTCTATTGCGACGATGGTTTTTGCAAGAGTCTCGACACTTTTCTTCATGACTTCCATATTTTCACATGGCTAGAAATTGTTGATAAAGTTATACATCTTGTATTTATCATCCATGTCTCTAATTTCCAACATAAGGCCTGAGAATTCCAAGATGTAGGTTTGGATCTTCTTAGTATGCTTCAAAACCTTCTGACAACCCCTTTCCACACACTCTTGATTCCCTGGTATTAACTTCCCATTCAAATTTTATTTTATATCTATGTAATTCAATATCTTATACGCGATGCAACCGCTACTTAATCTTCAACTGAAGTTATCCACCAAAGCTTCGTTATTCCTATGAGATACATTATTGTTATATTCACCTTTATCTCTTAAAAAAAAATCATTTGTTCTAACATTTTCTCCACATTCAATAGAAATTCCAAAGTACTTTGGCACTTATAGTCTCATCGTACATCTCTTTCTCTTTTAGCTTCCCCCTTATATATGAGCTTGTTGAACTCTACCCTATAGCTTGCTTCAATACTACTATAGTGTTAGCTTGGTATTTTGTGAGTGTCACACATGTGCCACAAGTGGCCTTAAATGATCTGCCAAGTATTTCATCTGATCCTCGTGATCTTAGTCCTGTCTCATTACATAGTAAATATAATAGGAACATTCTTCAATAGCTCCCTTAATCTCCTACATTTCTACTGGATGTTCCTCAAATTATTTCCATAGCCTTCCATAATGTCTACCATCCTTGCCAAGATTCTTCCAACATCTAAGACTATGTCTTTCAATGCCACCTCATTTGGGTCCATTAGGTTAGACATATTTTTCACCATCGTGACCTACTTCCCTCAAACTTCATATGTGACCTTACCAAGGCTCATTTATATTTTCTCTCCAAATCTAACATGTATTAAGAACCATTAGCCAAAAACACTTTTTCACACCTGGAAATTGATTAGAGAAGCACCTTCCCGAGTAACCTACAAGACAAAAATGAAATTATCCTTGCAATATTCTTTTGGCTTTACTTCTTACCTCCTTCACACCTATTTACTTCATTGCATGGACCTCCAATTATGCTCATTTTGCTATGACGTACATGCTGTAAATAAATTCACCAATGCTTGGTATTAGCTCCAACACCACCTGTACCAATCCTAGTGGCTCCACATAGTTACAAGGTGCTTTGATGGGTGCTCCATGACCCCTTGACCATGAGCCACCAACATGTTTCACAACTGCTTGGAGTAGTGTAGAGTTACTCAATCCGGACTATGCCTTACAATAAGATTACTTATATATTCCTTAATACTATTGGTTACTTAGCAGAATATCATAACCTTTCAATATAGTGTAAGTCATTCTTATTATCACTCTACTGCAGTTAAATTCCATTCATATATCATTCATGACCAATATGTAAAGAAATCACATCATCATTAATAGAGTTACATGCACAAATTTATATGAAATGACCCTCCAACTTTTTACTTTTATAATGGATGACAATTTACATTAAAACCCAAAACAATGCTTGGGTCTCACAAAGTCAAATTCCAAAAACCATGAGTAACAAAAAGGGAAACTTGTTTACGTGATTACACTCTACACATGTCACACTACTTGCAGTTCGCCACAACTTTGATTTAGTTCTCTCAATTCACTCAGGGTCTGCACAACTACAATCCCACTAGAGCTAATTTTCTCCCATTACTTCGGTCTTTCTCCTCCAACTTCGCTTCTCTTCCTGGGATCTCAGCCTTACTTGCTTTGTTATGTCCTCTGAATTGTCTCCTTCTCTTCATGCGATTCCTCTAGTTATATGAAACTTTGATTTACAAACATGGCTTATCCTCATGACCCTTCACTATGGTTGGGTTGGCTCCATCATTTGTGTAATGTTACTTCAATTTGTGGTGTGACTCCCTTCCTCATAGCTACTATTCTGGTAGTGGGTCAGCTTGTAGCTCCATAACATGACTTCAAGTTAGGGACCTCCTTTCGTCCCACCCCACCTTCCTTTTCCCATCCACCACTTGGCCAACTCACTCATATGCTTGCTCGCCACTTGGTCCATCATACCTCAAGCTGACATGAACATTTGGTTGAATGACACTCAGTTGACTCGTCTCTAGGTCGCATGTCTTTGTCATGCCACACCCTTTAGGTGCTCATGCCACCAAGCCCATATATGAAGAAACCCCAAGTTTGATTTTTTGACACTTATGTCACTGCACTCTCATCCAAAATCCACTTTCATCGCACTTCTTGTGATGTCTTCCTCACAAATTTTGTAGTGGAGATGTGGCCCTTGACCCAATACTCTATTAAAGATATGCCCAACTCTAAAACCTAACAAGTTTTTTTTTTTGTTAGTCAACAAAATTTTTTATATTAATTCAAAAAAATCACAATACAAAGTTGCAACTGGTCTACCAGATTGGAAACCAGACCAACTGCCAAAGTATATTGTCTAAATACACCCATTGTCCAATAAAAACATAAGGTTCCTTTGTCTCTTATTCAAATCAAAAAACTTATTGTTACTACTAACATGCCTATTAAGTCTTCCTAAATAATATCCCTTCTTTCAGGACCTGAAATTAACAAAAAAAACTTCAAAGTTGCTTATTAAAGCTTATATCTAACTAATCTCCTATTAGAATAAAACGGACGAACAAATATGTTGCTTTCCTAAACCTCATTTTGCAAAATATTTGTTAGTCGAAGCTTTCGCGCGAGTCTCTCTTTCCTTAAACTTCCTAAGGCACATTGTTCCCCTTTCACTTCCCAAGAGTAATGTTAATGCTATGTATATACTTGAGATAAATTCCAAACATGCTATTCAGATTGCCTATACGACCATCATGGAACTTCTCAATAATTATCAACATATTCAGAGAAGATTTGATCCCTCCAAATAGCTGATTAATGGCTCTCGTAGGTATCCTCGTGGACTTTCGCCCGACCCTCAACAGCCTCCACTTTAGCTTTCCCATCATGGTCTTAACATGCCAAAGTTATGTGGTGGAGGGTGAGGTATTTATCTCAAAATTAATTTTTTTCTTTACATTTAATTATTATTGCACCGAGAGGTGCATTCTATAGCCCAGTACGACCCTGATGTGTAAGTATGTCGGAAGCCAAAAAAATGTCGGCTTGAATAATAGCTTACATAAACATATAAATGAACAATTAAAAATTTATTAAAAATAAATTTAACCGATATAAAATTAAAATATGAAGAGTTTACTAACACTCAAAAAAGAGATAATATAAATAAATAATATATGGTAAATACGTAAAAATAGAAATAAACCATAGGTATGGTAAATAAATAAAACCTCTTTTTATATTACTCAGGAGGTATGGTAAATAAATATAAATATAAATAAACTAGAGGTATGGTAAATAAATAAAACCTATTTTTATATTTACTCAATAAACCACTTTATATTTACAAAAACTCAAAAACATGTTTTATTTAGGTGAAGCCTATGGGAAAAATTATTATTAATACCATGGGCCAAATACCATGGGACAAATTATTAATAATACCATGGACAAATACCATGGGAAAAATAATATATTTATAAAATAGGTATGGTAAATATGTAAATATAAAAGAGGTATACAGAGGTAAGGTAAATAAATAAAAATATATCAAATATGATTATAAATCAAGATATAATTATATATGAATTATAAGGGTCAAATACCATGGACCAAATTATTATTAATACAATGCCAAAAAAAACATTACTAACCCTAACATTAATATTGAAATATTAATATTATTAAATTTAATATGTTTAGATTAATACAATATTAAATTTATTATATTGTAATATATATTAATATGTCATGATATATGATAGAGGTGGAGAAATAGGGGGAGTGACAAGGGAGATATGGAGATAAATTGAAGAAGGGAGAACAGGAATGAAGAGAGAGAGAGAGTGAGAGAGTTAGAGAAGGGTAAGAGAGGGAGAGGGAGAAATAAAGATGGAGGTGGGAGAGAGATAAGGAGAGAGAGAGGGAGAAGGAGAGAGGATTGGAGGGTAAAGAGTGAGAGAGAGAGAAATAAGGGGGGAGGGAGAGGGAGGTAGGAGAGAAAGGGAGAGAGAGAAAGGATGAGAGGAGGAGGAGAGAAGGAGGGATAGAGAGATGGAGTTGGAGGCAGAGCGAGGAAAGGAAGAAAAAATACATAGAGAGGGAGTGACAAGGGAGAGATAGAGAGAGAGTGTGTATGGTTATGGGTGGGATAAAGATACATAGGAGTGATTGAGACAAGGGGGGAGAGAAGGAGAAAGGAGGCGTGATGGAGACAAGGGGGGAGAGAAGGATAAAGGGATAGAAATAGTAAGATAGTTGGAGAGCGAGATAGAGTGATGGGGGAAGAGAGAGGATTGGAGGACAGAGAGAGAGAGAAAGAAAGAGATTTGGGGGGTCAAATAGAAGGGGGCAAGAGAGGAAGAGAGTACTGGAGGAAGAGAGGATTGTAGGAGAGAGAGAGAGAGAGAGAGAGAGAGAGGTAGATATGGGGGAAGATAAATGGAGGTAGGAGATAAAGGGAGAGAGAGGAAGGAGGCGAGAGGGGAATGATGAGAGAGAGGAAGAGAGGGAGGGAGAGAAGGAGAGGGATAGAAATATGGATTTGGAGGGGGAGAGAGGAGGGACGAGAGATGGAGAGAGAGAGAGAGATGGGGGAAGAGAAAGGGAGGTAGGAGAGAAAGGGAGAGAGAGGAAGGAAAGGAGAGGGGACTTGAAAGAGAGGAGGAGAGAGGGGAGGAGAGACAGAGGGATAGAAATATGGATTTGGAGGGGGAGAGAGGGAGGGATTGAGAGATGGAGCTGGATGAGGAGAGAGGGAGGGAAGAATAAATACATAGAGAGTGTGTAGTGGAGAGAGAGGGGGAGTGACAAGGGAGAGATGAAGAGGGAGTGTGTATGTGTTGGGGTGAGATAAAGAGACAAATAAGGAGATATGGAGAGAAGGGGGGAGAGAAGGAGACAGAGAGGCATATGGTAACAAAGTTGGAAAGTAAAAATAGAGAGAGAGAGGGGGGGTGAGAGAAAGGAAGAGAGAGAGTGAAGAGAGGTAGGGAAAGAGATATGAAGATGGAGAGGGAGAGAGGGGGGGGGTAAGAATAAAGACATAGAGGGTGAAAGGTCGAGAGAGAGAGAGAGAGGGAGTGATAAAGAAGATGGAGAGAGAGGGATACAATATTAAATTTATTATATTGTAATATATATTAATATATCATGATATATGATAGAGGTGGAGAAATAGGGGGAGTGACAAGGAAGATATCGAGATAAATTGAAGAAGGGAGAACAGGAATGAAGAGAGAGAGAGTGAGAGAGTTAGAGAAGGGTAAGAGAGGGAGAGGGAGAAATAAATATGGAGGTGGGAGAGAGATAAGGGGAGAGAGAGGGAGAAGGAGAGAGGATTGGAGGGTAAAGAGTGAGAGAGAGAGAAAAGGGGGAAGGGAGAGGGAGGTAGGAGAGAAAGGGAGAGAGAGAAAGGAGGAGAGAAGGAGGGATAGAGAGATGGAGTTGGAGGTGGAGCGAGGAAAGGAAGAAGAAATACATAGAGAGGGAGTGACAAGGGAGAGATGGAGAGAGAGTGTGTATGCTTATGGGTGGGATAAAGATACATAGGAGTGATGGAGACAAGGGGGGAGAGAAGGAGAAAGGAGGCGTAATGGAGACAAGGGGGAAGAGAAGGATAACGGGATAGAAATAGTAAGATAGTTGGAGAGTGAGATAGAGTGATGGGGGAAAAGAGAGGATTGGAGGACAAAGAGAGAGAGAGAGAGAAAGAAAGAGAGATGGGGGGTCAAATAGAAGGAGGCGAGAGAGGAATAATGAGAGAGAGGAAGAGAGTGATGGGGGAAGAGAGGATTGTAGGGGGGAGAGAGAGAGAGATAGAGGGAGCTAGAGATGGGGGAAGATAAAGGGAGGTAGGAGATAAAGGGAGAGAGAGGAAGGAAAAGAGAGGGGACTTGAAAGAGAGGAGGAGAGAGGGGAGGAGAGAGGGAGGGATAGAAATATGGATTTGGAGGGGGAGAGAGGGAGGGATTGAGAGATGGAGAGAGGAGAGATGGGGGAAGAGAAAGGGAGGTAGGAGAGAAAAAGAGAGAGAGGAAGGAAAGGAGAGGGGACTTGAAAGAGAGGAGGAGAGACGGAGGGATAGAAATATGGATTTGGAGGAGGAGAGAGGGAGGGATTGAGAGATGGAGCTGGATGAGGAGAGAGGGAGGGAAGAATAAATACATAGAGAGTGAGTAGTGGAGAGAGAGGGGGAGTGACAAGGAAGAGATGAAGAGGGAGTGTGTATGCTTTGGGGTGAGATAAAGAGACAAATAAGGAGATATGGAGAGAAGGGGGGAGAGAAGGAGAGATAGAGGCATATGGTAACAAAGTTGGAAGGTGAAGATAGAGAGGGGGGGGTGAGAGAAAGGAAGAGAGAGAGTGAAGAGAGGTAGGGAAAGAGATATGAAGGTGGAGAGGGAGAGAAGGGGAGGTAAGAATAAAGACATAGAGGGTGAAAGGCCGAGAGATAGAGAGAGGGAGTGATAAAGAAGATGGAGAGAGAGGGATACAATATTAAATTTATTATATTGTAATATATATTAATATATCATGATATATGATAGAGGTGGAGAAATAGGGGGAGTGGCAAGGGAGATATGGAGATAAATTGAAGAAGGGAGAACATGAGTGAAGAGAGAGAGAGAGAGAGAGGGAGAAGGAGAGAGGATTGGAGGGTAAAGAGTGAGAGAGAGAGAGAGAGAAAGAAGGGGGAAGGGAGAGGGAGGTAGGAGAGAAAGGGAGAGAGAGAAAGGATGAGAGGAGGAGAGAAGGAGGGATAGAGAGATGGAGTTGGAGGCGGAGCGAGGAAAGGAAGAAGAAATACATAGAGAGGGAGTGGCAAGGGAGAGATGGAGAGAGAGAGAGAGTATGCTTATGGGTGGGATAAATATACATAGGAGTGATGGAGACAAGGGGGGAGAGAAGGATAAAGGAGGCGTGATGGAGACAAGGGGGGAGAGAAGGATAAATGGATAAAAATAGTAAGATAGTTGGAGAGTGAGATAGAGTGATGGGGGAAGAGAGAGGATTGGAGGGCAGAGAGAGAGAGAAAGAAAGAGAGCTGGGGGGTCAAATAGAAGGAGGCGAGAGAGGAATGATGAGAGAGCTGAAGAGAGTGATGGGGGAAGAGAGGATTGTAGGAGAGAGAGAGAGAGGGAGGTAGAGATGGGGGAAGATAAAGGGAGAGAGAGGAAGGAAAAGAGACGGGACTTGAAAGAGAGGAGGAGAGAGGGAGGGATAGAAATATGGATTTGGAGGGGGAGAGAGGGAGGGATTGAGAGATGGAGAGAGAGAGAGATGGGGGAAGAGAAAGGGAGGTAGGAGAGAAAGGGAGAGAGAGGAAGGAAAGGAGAGGGGACTTGAAAGAGAGGAGGAGAGAGGGGAGGAGAGACAAAGGGATAGAAATATGGATTTGGAGGGGGGGAGAGGGAGGGATTGAGAGATGGAGCTGGATGAGAAGAGAGGGAGGGAAGAATAAATACATAGAGAGTGAGTAGTGGAGAGAGAGGGGGAGTGCCAAGGGAGAGATGAAGAGGGAGTGTGTATGTTTTCGGGAGAGATAAAGAGACAAATAAGGAGATATGGAGAGAGAAGGAGAGAGAGAGGCATATGGTAACAAAGTTGGAAGGTGAAGATAGAGAGAGAGGGGGGGGGGTGAGAGAAAGGAAGAGAGAGAGTGAAGAGAGTTAGGGAAAGAGATATGAAGATGGAGAGGGAGAGAGGGGGAGGTAAGAATAAAGGCATAGAGGGTGAAAGGTGGAGAGAGAGAGAGAGGGAGTGATAAAGAAGATGGAGAGAGAGGGAGAAAGGGTAGCAGGAAGTAAGAGAGATAGAAGCGAGAGAGAGAGAGAGAGGAGGAGGAGGAGGTAGTGATATATAGATAGATAGATTGTAGAAAGAGAGTTTATGTTTTGGAGTTGATATAGAGAGATAGAGTGAGATATAGATATAGATGTAAGGTGAAGAGAAAAAAAGATAGATGGAGAGAAGGAGGCTGGGACAAGGAAATTGATAGATATGGAGTGAGAGAGAGAGTGTGTATGGTGGGGTGAGATAAAGAGAAAAAGAAGGAGATATGGATGGATATATAGATATATATGGGGGAGATAGGGAAGAAGGTTTCATGCAATAGATGAATTGATTTCAGTGTAGATGGTGATTTGTAATCCTATTTGATTTCTTGCACTAGATGAATTGATTTTGGTGTAGATGTTGATTTCTAATGATATTTGATTACTTACACTAGATGGATTGATTTTAATGTAGATGATTTCAAATCCTATTTGATTGCTTGCACTAAATGCATTAATTTCAGTGTAGATGATGATTTCTAATCCTATTTGATTGATTTCACTAGATGCATTAATTTTAATGTAGATTTTGATTTTTGGTTATATTTGATTTCTTTTACTAGATGAATTGATTTCAATGTAGACTATTTTTAATCCTATTTGATTGCTTGCACTAAATGGATTGATTTCAATGTAGATGGTGATTTCTAATCCTATTTGATTACTTTCACTAAATGCCTTGATTTCAGTGTAGATGGTGATTTCTAATCTTATTTGATTGCTTGCACTAGATGCATTAATTTCAATGTAGATGTTGATTTATAATTATATTTGATTGCTTGCATTGAATGCATTGATTTAAATGTAGATGATTTAACTAAATGCATTGATTTAAATGTAGATGATTTATAATCCTATTTGATTCCTTGCACTAAATGCATTTATTTCAGTGTAGATGGTGATTTTTAATCCTATTTGATTGCATGCACTAATGCATTGATTTCAGTGTAGATGTTGGCTTTAAATCCTATTTTCCTACTTGCACTAGACTCATTTATTTGAGTGTAGATGTTGATTTCTAATCATATTTCATTACTTGCATTATATGCATTTATTTTAGTGTAGATGTTGTTTTCTATTATTATTTGATTTCTTGCATTAGTTGCATTGATTTCAGTGTATATGTTGATTTCTAATTTGATGTATGATGGTACATTAATTTTAAAGTCATTGCATTAATAGTGTGTGTGCAATGATTTCAGTGTAAGCACAAAAAATTATTGACAATATACATTGATTTTGGTGTTATAGTAATTCAACCTATTTATATTGGAGAGCAAGAGAGACAAGGTATGATGTTTACTACAACAGCTCAAGCTAAATATTTAAATGGTTTAGGATTCCAACTGTTCTTTTCAAATAATCAATATGAAAATATGACAAAACTAACATGCATGAAAATAAGAATAGTAGAAGAAAATTGTTTGAAATCGATCACAATGAAGACTTTGTAATTGACTACATTCTTATTATTCACAATTTCTATCATTCAATATTATTACATTGTCACTTTGCATTCAAAATTTTATTTCATCATTAAAGTTATATTACAATATTTCTCATCTCAACAAAGTGAGGTAACTAATCGAATTTAGAATTAAAATGACTCAATTAATCTCACACATATTTAACATATTTAAAATGGTTATGTTAAAATTAGATGTATTTACATATTATTGATAAAATTAAGCATATGTTCCTTATATTATCGATAGATTTTCCTTGGTCGCACACGACTGAAATCAGCCTAGATCCATCTTAACTCCGGATCTATCAAGCGCCTAGAGAGATCAAATCTCTCGAGGTGAAAACCTTTCCTCAAGTTTTGCACTCAAAAAAGAGGTTTTCACCTCGAGAGATTTGATCCCTCTCAGCGCTTGATAGATCCGGAGTGAAGATGGATCTACACTGGTAAGTTTTTACAATGAAATATAATTTTGAAAATATTTTAATCTTTATAATTTTATAATGGTAAAAATTATTTTGCTAAAGAAATCAGCAATTGAGTCGGTTTACTACTAGCGTGACGGGGGGCTTCACAATATAAATGAGAATACCCGCCCAAGAGAATTAGCGAATTTCACGATAGCAAGGCGTAAGCAGCGCTGGTTGGCTTGATTATAGAAAACCTCATCTTTAACCAACGCCAATCCCGCCCGTCGTAATAAAATGGGAAGTTTCTCGTTGCGAGAGCTTCAAAGAGTGGGGAAAATTCATAGAGGAATTTTCAGGTTTACGCTCCCTGCTGATCCAGAAGAAGGATCTAATATTAATGTTCTTCCTCTATGTATTGGCGGTTGCGGTGCCGTTGCTGTTTTACTTGATATTTATATACATAAATCGAGAATTTAGATCATGCAGAACGGTGAACGTCGGACCCAGACGGTATCCGCTTGTGGGTTCGTTGTTTGCATTTTGGAGGAATCGAAGCAGACAATTAGAATGGTACGCCCAGATGCTCTCAAATTCCCCCACGCAGACCATCGTGGTGGAGCGACTGGGAGGCGTTCGAACAGTAGTGACGGCGAATCCCGACAATGTGGAGCACATTGTGAAGACGCGGTTCGACAATTATCGCAAGGGCGAGCCTTTCACGGCAATTCTGCACGATCTACTGGGGACGGGTATCTTCAATTCCGATGGGGACGCCTGGAAGTTGCAGAGGAAAGTCGCCAGCTACGAGTTCAACACCCACTCTATCCGCAATTTCGTTCTACGTGTCGTGGAGGCCGTCACGCTTCGACTCTTGCCAATTCTAGAGGAGGCGAGCGAGCGCGGTAGCTGCTTGGAGCGTTTCGCCTTTGATAACATATGCAAAGTTGCGTTCGGTGTCGATCCGGCGTTTCTCGATGTGAGCCTTTCAGTATCGGAGTTCTGGCAGAATTTCGATGTGGCGACGGAGCTGAGCGCTTGGAGGGCGACTAAGCCGATCTCGTTGACGTGGAAGATAAAGAGGATGCTTAACGTTGGTTCAGAGAGGCGCCTCTTCCGAGCGGTGGAGGCTGTGCAGCACTTCGCCATGGATGTTATTCGGCAGCGGAGATGAGAGATCGAGTGTGGCGTTCCCTGCAAACAGGACCTGCTCTCTAGATTCATGGCGCTCGCCAACCAACAAGCCGATATTCTCGAAACCAACCCCTATTGTTCGGAAGTATTTCTTCGAGATTCAATCATCAGTTTCGTCTTGGCTGGCAGAGACACCACCTCAGCTGCACTAACGTGGTTCTTCTGGCTCCTCACCTCACATCCCCATGTCGAAGAAGCACTACACGAAGAGATAACCCGTATCACGGCCGCCAAACCCGAAGCCAAACAAGACGGAAATCCCTTCGTATTTTCCTACGATGATCTGAAGAACATGCATTACCTGCACACCTCAATCAGCGAATCGATGAGACTCTATCCGCCAGTCCTCTTCGACTCCAAGCACGCTCTCCACAATGACCTCTGCCCGACGGGACTTTGGTGGGGAAAGGCAATCAGGTGACTTACCACACGTACGCCATGGGTCGAATGGAAGCCATCTGGGGCGCCGACTGTCTCCAATTCAAGCCCGAGAGATGGGTGAATGAGGATGGTCATTTCATTCCGCAGAGTCCCTTCAAGTACCCAGTCTTCCATGGTGGCCCGCAGGTGTGTCTGAGCAAAGAAATGGCGTATATTCAGATGAAGTATGTTGCGGCGACTGTGATTTCCATGTTCAAATTGCGGCCCCATGTTGTGGGAACCCCAGAGCTCATTCAGTGCTTCAATGCGCGCATGAAGGGCGGCTTTCCCATCGTTGTTGAAAAAAGGGCGGCGGGTGTTATTCCATAGTAGTAGCGCTTGTTTTACTCCAGTGTTGTTTCGTTGTGGTTCAGTCAGGAACACGAATTAGCGCAATCGGATGCAGACAAAGACGATTGGATATATTTTCTTAACTTTTTCTTTCTATGCAATGTCAATTCTTTTTTGCAATTATTGAGACACTCGAGCATATAGGGGAGAGGCGCAGTCGCTGAACACCTCAGCGCTGACTGGACCCCGGCCACGTCAACAGATGCGGTGGCATGTACGACAGGTGCTGGGATGCATTCCGGTCACGTTCCGGTCACGTGCAGTCGGTCACGCGGTCTTGGAACCGGTCCAGCCGGTCTACTCCCGCGCTTTTGTGGAGCCTGGTCGACATAACGCTCATTTTCGGTCCGGGTCTGGTTGCTGTCTGTTCGGCTCTCTGTTTTTTGCGATGGTTGGCTCCAATGCCCGACGCCTACGCCGCCACTGTCCGCGCGCTCCCTCCTTGGCGATGGCACCGCTGCTCTCCTGGGTGGAGCTCCCCTGGTCCTGGTTTACTGCAGCAGTATTGCAATCGTGGGTGGTGGAAAATCGTTGCCTGTTCAACCTCGCTTAGCTGGTGGTTTAACCTCGGAGGTTTGGTTGTTTTTCTTCGGCGCTGTGTGGTTATGGGTCGGTTGTTTGATATTTATGCTTGGCGAGGTTTTGTCATGCCTCAGCCCTGTAGTTGGTTTACCTTCACCCTGTAGTTGGTTTATTCGGCTCTGTAGTTGTGCGTTTTTCAGCTCTTGCTTTCAGGTGCGTAAGGGGGTTTTTTTTTTTGAAGTGTTTTGCATTTTTGTTTAATTTTGGTGCTTGATTGTGTTTTTGTTTTTTTGTAGGTCAGTGGAGAAGGCAAATACAATGCAATGCAGGACTCTGTGGAATGAAAGAGGAAGCCTGGAGGGATAGGAGTTTTAAGGTAGGACTCTGTCCTACCAGTAATATCTCTGTGTTTGTAAACACATTTCACCTTGAGGAGATGTTCTCTTTTGAGTGGTTTTACAGTGTTTGATTGGAATGTAGGGTTTTGGGTTTTACAGTGTTTGATTGGAATGTAGGGTTTTGGATGTGGGACTCAGTTTCCTTCAATTCTGCAATCTAAATAGTTTCAGGACAAATTTCATCTTGGGCTTCTCTCTGTTTTTGGGCTTATCGGTACTATAGTACTTCAATGAATTTACAGTTTCTTCTGGTCATGGTCCAGTCCACACTCATGGCCAATGGGTAGGGTTCTTACAGCTTTTTTCAGGGCCTAAATTGAATTTTTTTGGCTAGCGGTTTGTTGTGGAAACATTCCCTTCATTCTTGAAATTTGCAATGTTTTTACCTTTAAACTTTTTTGAATGGTTTTTTTCATTGTTCAATGACATTATCAATGTGATTTTCTCGTCGCCACCTTTAGTTGCTGGCATGGTAGCATTGTTTTTGGACAACACTCTACATATGGGGGAGACTTCAACAAGGAAAGACAGAGGCTATCATTGGTGGGATAAGTTCCGCTCATTCAAAACTGATCCTAGAAGTGAAGAGTTTTATGCTCTCCCTTTTAACTTGACCAAGTTTTTCCCATCTGTTTGAGGACGAAACTCTATTTTAGAGGTGGGGTCTCTATTTTATCAATAGCCTTGGTGCATTTGGAGAATAATTATGTATTCATTGGGTTAGAGTGTCTTCAATTCAGAAAGAGACAACTTCACAGTGTTAAATCTAAGATGTCTATATTTTATTCTATCACTTTGATAGGGAACTGCTTGCACGAATTATCTCAAATGGATACCTCTGTGCACTGGAAGCCTGGAGGAGATGTTCTCTTTTGAGTGGTTTTACAGTGTTTGATTGGAATGTAAGGTTTGGGTTTTACAGTGTTTGATTGGAATGTAGGGTTTTGGGTTTTACAATGTTTGATTGGAATGTAGGGTTTTGGGTTTTGGGTTCTCTTTAGTGTTTGATTGGAATTGGATGCCGGCCCAATTGGGACTGAAATTTGTTCTTTTAGGTCATGTTGACTAAATGTTGTTGGGCTCAAAGACTTCACTATTTTGTCTGGGACCTTCGTTGTGCATGGTTTGGATGAATTGCTTGCGTCAGAGATTGTGGTAATGATTAAATATATTGTTGTTGCATTATGTGTGGAATTTCATCTTTGACCCTTATTGCCTGTATGTGGAAATGCGTTTTTGTGTAAGCTATATTCTCTCTCAGTCTTAATTTGACTGAGCTTCATGCTTATTACAGATAATGCTATGTTTTAGGGATATTTAG